>WAAE01001631.1:0-28309 GCA_013400495.1 Nicator chloris | reverse complement strand
CGGGCCGGGCCGGGCCGGGCGAGCGGCAGGGCGAGCATCCCCACCGCGCTGGGCATCCCTGCGGGGCCGGCGGGGCGGGGGGCGGCAGCGGGCACGCACCCGCACCTGGTCGGATGCAGCCCCCGGTTCGGGGGATGCCCGTCCGAGCCGCGGGAATCGCTGCCCACTCTCTTGCAAGAGCATCTTCCTCTCCCGGGGCTGATCAGCTTGCTCAGCGGAGAGAGGGTGATGTGGCCTGCCGCGGGCACCGGCGGCTCTCCGGTGCCCGGGTGTCGCTAGAATCACCACCTCCGACAGGAGCTGCCCAAGGCACGGCGAGCCCAGGCCGGGAGCTGGACGTAAGGATCCCGCCGGGGGTGTTCGCTTCATCCTCTTCGCTTCCCTATAAGGCTACGAATGCCACTTCTGAAATGAATTTGTGCCACATCTTCTCCTTTTGCTTGTTGGAGAAGTTGGACCATATTCCATGATTGAGGCTTCATGCATGTTAATGTGTACTGCTGGCTGGTGTGTCCAGCTGGCTCCCTTATTTGTTCATTGCTATTTTCAAAAGAGATAAGATCTGGGAAGATGGTGCTGTTGTGCTTTTCCTCCCTCCTGCCCCCGCAGAATAGGAAAGTACACGGAAACTGATAAGTGGACCTTCCCCGTGTAATTATAATAGGAGCATTTCTCAATCATTTTTCATCCTAGCTGCACTTGGCAAACATTGCCAGCTGTTCCAGTACCTTTATTAAGTCTTTCAGATGCACTTGTGAGCTTTCAGCTCTTGAAAATACACAGCAAAATAATGGTTGGACCACTTAGAATTACTGGATCCCCATTTCTTACTGTTTTGACTTGCTTTAACCAGAGCTTCAGTGGTGCCTGGGGTGGTGCTAGTCCTGACTTGGTCCTGCCTGTGAGTGTGAGGGATGCTGCCTTCTCTAGGGTGTACATGTGTGTGTCTGCTTGTGGGGCGTGTTGCTGGTTTACCTGTTCAACTCTGCACTTCACACTCGGAGGAGAATGTGATTCTGCCATTCCTTACTCGGTTTCTGTTAAATGATTATAAGTTAGGTTTTAGGTACTACATCTATCTATCAGAGGCCTCTCTCGTTCATAAAGGATGCGCTGTGTGAATTTGCTTGAACATTCAGTGTTCTTATTAGAGCTGTCCTGTTTGCACACATGAAGTCTCTCCCTTTAGCTGATTCCCACATTGCTGTGACTGGAAGTTCTTTCTGTATATGACCAGTCTAGGTTCATACCACTGGGGTGATGCTTGTTCATACCCCATTTCTGTTTTGCCAGTACAAGCTTTGGGGAAGTTCAGACGAGAACGTTGAGTTGATTATTAGTCCATTTGTGGTAGCTTCTAAGTTAATGTTGATCTGACTGCCTTGTGGAACTTGTACCAGGGTATAAATGGATAAATGTCAAATAGACTAACTCTGACAGCAGTATTATTTTGAACTCAAAGTTTGTTTAAATGTGTCCCATTGCATTAGAGGTAGTTGCCTGCAACAGGTTTTGGCTTGTAGATACATATTTTCACTGACAGTCCGACCCCTTTGATAGTTAAACCTACTTATACGTTATACATAAAATATTTGAACTTCCATTTTTTTGTAAACTTTTGCTTGCTCTTTAGAAATATTCTGCAGATCTCCAAGGGCTTGGTGCAGATAAAAACCTACAATGCCATGTAAAACACATCATTAGTATAATGGGATTATTACTGTTGCACTGATAGAACTCTTCAAATCCAATGCAGCTCTGAAAGGTCCAGTTCTCACTTTCACCACTGTCAGTCAGGAATTACTCTGTGCAGACTATGGTCTCAAAATAACAAACTGCTGGTAATCAAAGTAAGACGTCAGATGTCTACTATTTATTTACTTCATTTAACATTCCTTACGAAGTGTGTCTAATAAAAGTAAAATTATTTTATAAAGGGGAAGGAGAAGATTTTTATTCTGAATCCTTGAGCTTTTAAGGAAAATGCAACTTACAATTTTACCAAAAGATGTGAAGACTGTGTAAATACAAATAAACCTTGTGACATACGGCATGACTACATTTTTAATGTTAAAGTTATGACTATTCTGTAGTCAGTAGTGTCAAAGCTAGAGGTACATAACGTAATTAACCCATAACACTCTCTGTCATATCACATGACTAAGTATAATGTTGTAGCGTACTTCACGGAACACATGAAATGTGTTATGCCAATTCCCATTTTCTTTCTCTGGTAAAATTTCTATTGTAGCCTAATTTGATTTTTCCTAAGCAGATGTATATATGGTGATAGTGCAGCTAATGATATTATCTTCTGTTGCATGGCCAGAATGACATCAGAGCTTTCAGCTCTATGGTCTGTGAGATCTAAACTAATAGATGTGATCTAGAATAACATTTCAGTCTGTGGTGCAGTACCCCAGAACACCAATATAGCTCACAGCATTCAAATGTTCTTTCTAGAGTATCAGACAGTGGCAAAAATCTCTTCAACTGAGAAATGGCAACTTCAGTTATCCAAGTAAACTGATGTATATACATCCTTCTCAAATTACCTAGCTATTTTATGTATTAACTATGGATTATAGTTATTTTTTATTTCTCAACTTGCTGTTTTCCTTAGGTTATGTTGTCTCATTTTACATATCCTTCTTTCATGTTATTTCCTGGAGTTTTAGAAGCTTAAAAATAGCTCTTCTCGTTTTTTTTTTTTTTTGGTTTTTTTTTTTTTTTTTTGTGTCTTTTAAAAATATGCTCTTAAACATTAATTTCCTTTTTTTTTCTTCCGAGTTAAAGCATTTCTCTTCATTCTAATGATTCTTCACTAAAATTTTTGAACTGCCTTCTCCTTTCCATATCTAGTGTTGTAGCAATGACAGCACCTTAAATTATGGAACTCTTTGGGGGCTGTCAGTCTAGGCTTAATTTAAATATATAGAGAAGCTATTAGTCTGTGGAAAGCTTCAAATGCAGCCAAGTTATGATGAAGGAGAACTTTCACACCAAATTTTAACAGATTTATTAACTTCAAGTTTGGTGCAATGCCCAAGTCATCGTGCCATTCTATTGATTGGGTCAAATCTGTGTACAGAACTTCCACCTGATGAGCTGAAGAAATAATCAATGTGACACAAATTGATAATATTCTGTCCTCAGTTACAATGGGGTATAAATAGAATAAATTCATTGATGTTAGAACACAATTCCTTATTGCTGACTGTTGGAGCACATCAGAAAGGAGCCTGCAGTAGAAAACTCATTCTTAATGGTTGCATGTATGTGTGTGTAATTTGGAGGGGTATTATTTGCTTTTTGTAACAATTTGATGTGCAAGAAAATGTAATAGGGCATTGTTCATTAAAAAATATTAGGAAAATGTTTCGTAATTGCTCAAAAGTCAGGTCCTGACATTTTTTGTATCCATTTTATTCACGTGAGTGTTTGCCTCTCATGCTTTTTATGTTCTTCTGAAGCGTTTGCCTCTCACCTTCACTCATGATGCATTTCTCAGCACAGAGGAGTCTCCTCAGTGGATATCAATGTCTCTCAACCATCTTTCACATTAGGCCTGCGTTCACTGAAATCCTGCGGTGTCGCCAAGAGAAGCTGCTGTTGTTCTGAAAGAGCCAAACCCCCTCTCACCTAATGGAAGATGCTTTGGGATAAATTCTTCTTCTTTTTGACTTGTGACTGCTTAAACGCTGTGGGGTTTTTTTTGAGAGATCACAGCTCCACTCCTCTAGACAGAATGTTTTTCTTCTGTAATCACAGGGGTTCAGAGCAATGTGGCTGAATGGGCCACATTTATTTTCTGTACTCCTTCTTCTGCAGCTCTAAAATGCTAAAATGCACCCATGGTCCTACTGTGTAAATGGTGTGAAAAGAGAGGTCATTCAGGACAATTCAGTATTGCCTATTTTAAGGATGTGGCTTCATAGCTACTCTTCAATCTCTTGGTGAGGTTAGATTTGGAAAACCAAGTGAACAAGAGCCTATCAAGACCAGGCTTGTAGAGTCAAGTGCTGCCTTTTTTTAGGCCAAGCTCTTATAGTGGGAAAAAATGGACAAGCTTTATATATGTGAGCGTCTTCTCAAGTCATTTATGGAAACCATCATATCTGTGAGAGCACTAAGCCTTGCTGCTATGGAAAGAGCTGTAGAGTGTTTGTGGATTGGTAGTAAACAAGATTCTTTGGCTGAACTTCTGGCAGAAGGAACGTGAGGAGCAATAAAATTGTGTTGCTCACTAAACATGCAAGAGTTAGACAAAAATGTCAGTGAAGTAACGGGGTGAGGGTGAATGGATTGGACTTTACAAATAAACGCATCTGTATGAACTGAGATTTTTGGTTCCTTGAGAAATAATATCTATGTGTAAGGAATGTTCAGGATCCCTATTGAACAAAACCTTTGAAGTTTTTACCCAGATTTTTTTTATAGTACACCTAGCTAAAATGATGTTCATTTGCAAGCTCAGAACTCTTGCAGGAAGAAAACTCCTTTGTTAACTGGAAACACTCTCAGATTTATCATCAGGTACCTTAGTGGTACTTGAGTGAATTTGAACCAAACCCTTGTTTCACTTTTGCTAGTGAAAATGAGAAATAACCCCACTGAAATTAATGGAATCTCATTAAAGTGAGGATAAACTGGTTTGCTGTGCTTATGAAAAAGTAGAAAACAATATATTTCTTTATATATGTATTTTAAAATTTATTATAAAAATAAAACTGATCTTTTTAAAAGTGAATTTTAAAAATCATACTCAGTTCTCAAAGTCTTTTTGTGAAATGCACTTCAAAACACTGCAGTGGTTTTTCAGCAATGGTACCCTTGCTAATATTCCAAGAAAGCAAGTGCTGCCATGTGTGAACGTTGGTGTCATATTTCCAAATGCAGGTTTGCATAGCTCTACAGAAAGCCCAGGCTGATGACTCTGAGTGACATCTCCCGTCTCCAGAGTGAGAATGTATTTGTACCATAATGCATTCAAGACAGGCATGGCACTGAACATGGATATGGCACTGAACATGGATATGGCACTGAAGTGCACCCAGTGATTGACTGAAACTTGAGTATCACCTCTGGGATGTGTAGCAGTACTGCAGGCACACAATTCTTCTCACTCAGCTTGAGGTTTCAGTTTGTGTATTAAACACTGTTCTTCTGCTGTACTTCCTGCAAGAAAGACACATTTTTCAGATGGACATCCAAGGTGCTTAGACTCAGAAAAGCCTTGGCAAAGGCCTCAAAAAGAGCCATGAACCTTTTTAGAGAAACTGATTTTGATTGCAGAGTGTTTAAACTAAAAATAAGAAAGTCATGGCCCTTGTGCAGAACAGGCCCAGCAAAGGAATAGTTTCTTCTGGAAAAAACTAAAAATCCTGCTAGCTCCAGCTAGGCTTTTCAAAACACATGTTGTCTGAAGCGTTGCTGATGCCTGGGCTCTGCCGAGGTGTACAAGGGGGTGCCCTGAAGGCTCATTCCTGAGCTGGCTCTGGATGAACTAGCCGTGGTAGCAGAAAACGTCTCCCAGCATTGGCAGAGATTGAGCTCGCACAGCAATGCCAGCCTTCCACCCGGACACAAGTAATTTGAGAGGTTTTCATGTACTGCTTCATAGATGTGCCTGCAAAGCTGAAAAGTCTCAGAAAGCTGCCTGGTGGAGTAAAGTTTTAAAGCAAGAGCCTGAGCTTATTGTGACTAGAGATATTCCCTCCAACTTAATTAAGGCTTTCTGCTGATACGTGCAGCCGTACTGAGATTTTGCTGACTCTGGAAGCGAGACTCACAGAAGAAATGTGTACAGTCTTATACGAGTCTAGTCTGTGTTGTTGCTGGGAAAAGGAGGGATAGTCAGGTCATAGGAAATGGGAATGATATTATGGTCAGGAATTAGCTGTAGAGGGTGATGTTTTCTGCCATTCAAGCAATCCATTCAGGTAGACAGAGCTGGATAGCCTTGCAGGTCTATTTCTTCTTATTATTTAAAATAGGAATGCAAAAGGCATATTCTTACACATCAAAGAGAGATGAAAGGTGCTTGCTATTTATGTATGTTTTTCAGCAGCAGAAGAAATAAAAGTTTTCCAAAGAATGAAGTACCATGGGGGAAAAAAACACAACCTACTTCCAAACTCAAAAAAATCTCTAAATCTCTGGGACTGGCTACTTCAGTCTCTTCAATGAGCTCGGATCACCTTTTTCAGCTAAGTACTAAGAGGAAAGGAGAAGTGAGAGGTTTTTCTAATGTCTGCCCTAACTTCCGTAATTAATAGAAGGGATAATTTACTGGTTACTCAGCTGAATTATACACTAGCAAGAGCAACATAATATTAGTAACTTGGGAGGAACAAGAAAGAGTTTGTACTTGGGTGAATGTTTGTCTCTCAGCAAGAAACATCTGAGTCGCCAAAACAAAAAAGTCAGTCACTTATACCAGGCAGCCAGGTGGCAGCTTTTGTCCCTGTTTTTTTGTTAAATAGCAAGATGAATTAAGAGGTGGTTGATCTCGTTAGGTGTCTGGGGATTTGGATGGGTTGTGTCCCAATGTTTATATTAGTTCTGTCTAGTCGTTTCATAAAACTTTATCTGGCAGGAAGAACAAGGCAGCATTTTACACATGGTGCCAGCTCTACAACTGCATCAAATGGCAGAATAATCAGGCATTTGAGAGTAACTGCCTGGTTAGTTGTGCCAACTTTGTGGTAGACAAACCCACCAGAGGACTGAGCAAACGGAAGCATATAAAATTCAGAAAGATTATTTTTTTCTTATGTTGCTCCAATCTTGGGTGACTGCACCTGGGCACTGATCCACAAAAGCATCATTTTCACACACTGAGAGTCTGGCTCAGATGTGACAGATTTAAGGGATAGTATGGATAATCATTAAGGATAAATGAACAATCTGAACAATCATGAGAAATGTGTTCTCTTGCAGTAGCAAATTTTTGTTGCTATTTGTGTGTTGTTTAGGACAGAGAGACAGAAAAACAATTACTGTTGGTTGGTTTAGAGGATTATGCCATTACCTGGTAAACATTTTGTTGTGTTTTGTTCTTTTTTTTCCTAGGTGCTACAGGGACTACTAAAGATGTGTAAGTACTTACTCTACACTACTCTTTTAAATATATAACCCTGGACATATTTTCAGTCCTACTAGCCTTATACTAGATTTAGTCATACATGATTCATCTGGCTACTAACGTGTAATCAACACAACCAGGTGTTTACTGCCTTTAGTGACAGCTTTCATCTCCACAAAACAACTCCTCCTCTTGTTTACTTTTCTACAGGTTTCTTTGCTTGTTATTTCTCTAACAGACATTTCTTTTCTCTGCCTCTGTTGAGACAGTTGTCTAGCAGAGGTGGTTATGTTATTTCTGACTGCTTTTCCCTGTCATGTGCCGGTGCACCTTTTTCCAAAGGCCGTGTAATTGTATGAAGCCAGCACATAAATATCCACCAGGCCCTGTGAGAGATTTAGAAAGCCACTGAGACAAATTACCCCTCTTTGCATGAGACCCACTAACCCATCCAACTTCCTTTTCAAAGCACCCACCTTCTCTAGATATTCTCTGCATTAAAGATAGTATCTATTAGTTTGACACAGGGTAGCAGAGGGCAGCCCTACCCATCCTGTTTTCCTCTAAATGTGCAAGGTCTTTTTTAGAACTGTTCTTATTTGCTGATACAGGAATGTACAGGAACAGCTTTATTCAGTCATAAATGTATTTTTCTAACAAAGAAAACCATAAAGAACTCCTCCTGAGGGCTTGCCTTCTCCTATTTCATGTAGTTGGTATTTGCCACTAGAGTTTGTGACTGAGGGACCTGGGAAAGATTGTTATGTTATGCAATAGGAACATTCTTCTGTTTTATTTACTTCACTTAGAATAACTACTCTAATTAGATGGAGGAATCCTGGTGTAGAAATGAGGGCAGCCAAGTCAGATAAACAAGGGAAGAGGTTAACAACAGGCTTGTCCTTGCTCTTGCAGAGCACAGCTGAGAACTAACAACAGGTGTCACTTGGCTGATCAACTCTGTTGCCACAGATACTCTTGAGATGTGTTACTCTGTAGTCTGTTTTCTGGGCTTGTAGTGCCAGACAATAAATAAATTACAGAAGGCAATCTTGTAAGGAACCTCTCCTTGATGCAGCCTGCAGCATCGCTGCCCTCAGGACTTCTGTATTTACAAACCCACTGGTTTAATTTATATCAGGGCCTTTTTTATTGTTCAATTTAGATGATTTAAGGACTGACTTAGAACTGTATCTTTCTCTTTGCTCATCAGTAGCTTTAAATTTCAAAATTGCACGCATTGTTAAATTGTGAATGTTGTAGGCATGTTTCTGTCCTTAAACGTATGGGAATGTGTAGAACTGTGTTTATATGTGTGTAAGGATTTGTAGAGCCAGGCTGCAGGAGTTAAAATGGGAACATCCTACTTATTAGTGTGAGTTCATCTGCCATGTTTCAAAACAGTATCAAGATAACTTAAAAAAAATTAATTATTAGTGCAGTCTTCAACAAAGTGAGAGGGTCAATCCTGGAGCTGTTAGTCGTTCAGATTAAGGGTAGTGGAGCCAGCCAAACAACCCATATGAGTAATAGCATTGAACTTTCTCATCAGATGTTAGAAACACACACCTACTAACGAGGAATGGCAGCCCAAAAGCCCTAATCAGGCATTCTAATACTTAAGAGAAGATTTCTATGAAGGAAGTAAACTATCAGAAAAATTATTTTCATTTCATAGAAATGAACAAAGCAGATTTAAATTAACTAATATTATAGATCCACAAAAGCTTTTTACACTTTTTTACTTTCATCAGCAAAAACTTCTTTTTAAATAACCTTTTTTTTTTTTTCTGCTGTCAAATTTCAGTCATATCAGTTCTGATCCAGAAAAGCATTTAGGTTTGTCCATCCTTACATGCCTTTGATACCAAATCTGGCGATTCTAACTTGAGGTTTTTCATTTCTTGACTGTGACTCATTGCCAAAGCACCATGGCTCCTGGAGTAAGCAGCCAGATGGAAGGGGAGAGGGCTGGATCCTGCTCCGAGGCTTCCTGGGTGACTGTGGGGAAGCTGCTTTGCCCTCTGGGCCTGGAGTTTCTCCACCAATAAGATAGGGATGATGATATGATCTTCCTCTGCAAAGGGCTCTTCCTCTCTGAGGGCTGTGTAGTGACAAGAATGACACATGCTCTGAGAACCTGTCTGCCCTCTGTGCTCCAACCCAGAATCTGTCAGCCAGCTTCAGCCCATGCTCCTGCCCCACTAATAAAGAAACATTCATCACTGCTAATTGGAACAGCTTGGCTGTCAGAGAAGTAAAGGATATGCTATAAAGTAACACAATGCCTGCGGTATTCAGCGCATGGCTAAGTGTGGGGGAGGATTAGTTACAGTGAGAAGGAAAGGACACAGCAGTTCAAGCCTGTTTCAAAATATTGAGAGGAAATGCATCAAATACAAATGAAAGGCCCTTGTTTCCAAGGAACACCAAGAATCTGAGGAGTAATTGTCTGTCACTTGTTCCAAGTTCAATGAATAATTTCTGGTGGGACTACTGAGCACAGCTAGAAGGAGTCTCTATAACGCTCAGCACAAACAGAGCCATAAAAGCTGAGGTAAGAAAAATGTGGATGGAATTAATTAGTGTGAATCCCTGTCATCTGACATTTAAAATATGTGAGAAATGGCAGCTTCTTTTACCATCAAATGGACATAGGACTGATGAATGTAAAAGCTGACAGATGAACAAAGTGTGTTTTTCAGACTTTGGGTGACAGGAAGACTCTTGGGACAGACAAAACCCTGCCAAAAGAAACACTTATTCAGCTGAAAATAGAATGCCATTATGTGGATTTGCTGTTAAACCTGCCTATTGGCTCCAGGACTCTGCCCACGCTACCTGCTGAAAAACGTGCTCTTGGTTCCTCTGCAGATGTCAACAGCGTCTGAGGCAGGGACACAGCAGCCGGTCAGCACGAAGCACTTTGGAATGTTAAGTTCCTTTAGCTGTCTGTTCCTGGTGCAGAAAAGCTTATCCTAGCTTGCTCTCCCTGGAGGACTGCTGGACTCCTGTGTCCATGCCTGTGGGCCCAGGAGATGTGGCAATGGGAGCACTGCCGGAACCAAGGGAGCTTCTCCCCGTGGTTGAGCGTTGCTGTTGTAGCTTTGCTCCCAGAGCCACCTGTGTTCACCCAGCCTGGGCACAGAAGCAGCACCTGCCTCAGTGGCTCAGCGGACACTAAACATGCAAAATTAGTGGACACCTTTCAAAAAGGGGTCTTGAGCCATCGTGTGTGAAGGCAAGAGAAGTGTGAATATGTGTAGTAAATAAACTGGGGCAGCATTCCTTCCTGAGCCCCCGAAAGGTGTGTAAAATGCCTTATTCCTTAAGTGCCATCACCCAAACTTTTCTTCCTTTTTCCTCTCACACTCTGATGTTCCTTCTATCTCTGCTCACTCCCTCTTTTCTGGCAGGGCTACAACAGTTTGCCCCAATCATCGCCCAGCCCAAGACCTGTCATCTGTACAATCCCAGATTATTTTTGCTGTCATGCATTTGAAGAAAAAGGTGTTGCAAAATTACTACTTCAATTTATAGCTAGTAAGAGGAAAGGAAGAAAGCTAAATGTTTAAAAACTCTCCTGTCTGCTTAATCGTAGACCTGGATAATTTGTTTTGGTGAGAGAATTACAGTAATGGTTTGTGATGCCGTATTACAAAACATTTCTGGAACAGAAGAAAATGGCCCTGTTTCCTACCAGAATATTTCTCTTTTAAAAAAAAAAATTGACATTAATTTTCTCTTGGACAATATTGATTATTATTCTTACAACTCCATTTCAGAGGCTTCAAGCTGTGCATGAAGTTGTTGATGCTTTTAAAGGACTCTTTTCTTTGGACAATGGTTAATCTGGATTATAGAAAATGTTCCCAATTGTATGAGAAAATCAATCCTGTGACACATTCAGTTGGTTCAACAGAAATGACTGTTTGTGATCTTTTGGGACCCAAAGTCTCTTTCTTAAAGTAGAATTTTTTTTTTTTCCCCCCAAATATACATCCTCATTTCCACCTACTGATATACACAGGCTTTCCATTTTCTTCAGGAGAAACTGGCCCACACTAGGACAGAGCAGCTTCACTGTCCTCAAGAAAAAAATGTCTCTGCATTCTCGGGCTGTGTGTGTGAGGACCGTAAGATGACTTAGGTGACTACGTGGGTCACAGGAGATGGGAAATGCCTTCTGAAATGGCTCTAGTTCTTCCAGGAAGGGATGGCAGGAGGGCCAGGAAATGAGAAGTTTATTGATCAGTCTTTCTTGAATGGTAAGACGTAGACAAAGACAGCCGATAAGGAGTGCCATGCCCTGCATAAATATAATATAGCAAAATTGCAGAATAATAGGATTTACTCCAAGTCTCTACTATTAAAAGGACCTGTGTACCCTTGTTCACTGGGGTGATGCAGAAAGGATAGTTGATAATGTTCTGCCCATTAGAAAGAAGGTAGATGTCAGAAAATTTCCAAGTTGTAGCAGTATTTTTAAGGCATTTGCTCCCTCCCAGGAGGTTTAAGGGCATTTTCTTGCTATGAGCCCTCTGCTCTTCAGGCCAAAATCCCATTGAGTTCAGGGCCTTGAAAGGGCATAGAGCCCCAACGATTAAACACAAGTTTAATCAAGTTTAATCACAAGTAGGCACATCAGCCTTTTAGAATACATAAATTGGTTGCAGACCAAGCTAAAGGACAGCTGCTGCCCCATCCATGCCCAGCCATGGAAGTAGAGCTCAAAATCCAAACATTTGATCAAAGGTGGGTAAGTGATTTGTCTGAAGACTGATGTCAGGACACAGACTGAGACTGCAGCACAGGCACTGCACACTGAAGGAGTAAGAATGAATTCCTTGTATTTTTGGTATTACATTTGCCTTTACATGGGTGCTGGTTACTTCATCCACTGCTCCAGTTCAACTGGACAGTATATAAGTGGGAGGAACTTGTGACTCTCTATTGATGTACAGACTGACCTGTGATTTTACCCTAAAGTTAAAGGAGAAGTAATTGCCCATTTATATGGGATTAATAACTTCATTTGGTTTGCAAGCAACTGAATTCAGGAGTTGCAGTGCCTCATTTTATAGAGAGGCCCTGTAACAGCTTCTGTAATAGCTGCTGTGAAAGTTTCTCTCTCTTCATCATCACTCACATGCCAGCACAGATACCCAGTCCTTTCTTTCCTCTTTTGGGGGAATAGCAGTCTAGGCTTGTTCCTGTTACATGCAGAGCCTTAATGTTCCTTTTATGTGGGGAGTAGTGTGGGGACTCACTCAGGAAGAGTGTTAATTTACCTGTTTCTGCTCCCAAATCTACTTTCAGATCTCACTGGTGAGGGTCATAAAAAGTAAGCGGCATCTTTTCTCAATCTTTTATTTATTCTGTACATTATATTGGAAAATTGTCCTTTTTTTTAATACTTGTGTGAGTACTTTGTTGAATGGTGGATGTCCTGAATTAAACTGGGGTCAGTAATAGTTCTTCCCTTGCTGCTGAATTTACCCAGATGGTCATGGAGCACCTGAAAGAAACAATCTGCTAACATTCTTATATCTTTTCATGTTGCAGAGCAGAAGAATCCATATCAGATGATGACAAAAGGAGGTAGGTGCTCTGCTCAACCAGGGTGTTTGCAATAGGCTGCAGTGAGTTCTGCCACCAGTTACACATCCTTCCTTCCCTCCTCCTAACTCCCACCAACACCAGCAAAGCAGAGGAGAAACAAAAAGAGAGGAGGAAATCTCACACCGAGTTGAGTATTGATGAGTCCACCCAGTCTGTTATTGAGCTGGGGAGGTGGGAACTTTGTGGCAAAAAGAGCATATTATCTCACAGCTGTAGGTGGTGTGCTCAATAAGGGCTGGTGGCCTCTGCCTTCACACCAACACCGCCACAGAGGGTGCCATTAGCACTTGTGGGAGATCTCTGCTGGGCTGCAAGTTGAAGGAAGTATGAGTCTATCATCAAGCAAATTAGAAATTGGCTCAGAACCCCAGGAGCTGGAGGAGATGTGATTAATTCAGTACCAAACACGGCAGAGCAGTATAAAGGGAGCCTCTGCAAGTAACTCCAGGCGCAGTAGAGGCCTTAAGGACCCAGGTTTTTACCTCCCTTCATCTGTCCCTGCTTTTCATACAGCCTCTTCAGAGCCAGAAAGTATCCTCTGCAAGTCCATGAAGGGGAGAGGGTTGGGCTGTGAAAGTACCTAAGACACTCGTGCTCCTTTCTACTGACAGTCTTCTCCAAGTGTGGCCCTAAGCAGGGGCAGGCGGGTCGCATTTATTAATGAGGTCAAAGTGCTGTTTAATTGGTGCGCGTTGTTTGAAGTGTGGTGCTTTGGTGGTCCCAGTGTCAAACATCAGTGTCACATCGGCTCTGTCCTCATACCGATACACTCAGAAGAAGCTGGGCAGGTGGAGTTTATTGTCACAAGACAGGGGGGATCTCGTGATAAATACCAGGAGCCTGAGTGGAAAAAATAGTTCCTTTCACAGGGAGAAGTGTCCCAGCTGAGCTCTGACATGCCTGTAACTGTTTCCCCACCAGGAACTATGGCGGGGTGTACGTGGGCCTGCCGTCGGACGCGGCTGCCATGGCTCCCAGCCAGACGAAAGCTGCACCCAAAGGTACCGGCAGGTTGTGGATTGCGTTTCTCCTGCTTTCCGGGGATCATTTTATCTAGTAGGATGTATGTCCTTTAAAAATCAATTCTTATTTCAGACAGACTGGCTGGCCTTGAAGCCTCTTAAGGCTGTGGGGCTATTTATACTTGTCAAAGGGATTGTTCCCATTTATTTAAAATTGAACACGCTTTTGCAGAAGGATCCTAGAGCAGATGCTGACAGTGTAGGTACATGGTCTTCTGAACAGCTTCTCTGCAGCCTGAGTGCTCTGTGAATTGAAAGAAAACAAGCCCCTGTTAGGACTGAGAGGCTGTGATAGATGCACTTGCAGAGCCCCAGCGCTATTTTTAGTTTTGAAGGTATTTACTTGCATTGTGGTGAATTCCAGTAATAACAGTTAGCAAATGCTTTCTTTCAGGTTTATTTCTGTTCTTACATGAAACCCAGCAGAAACCGTTTCTTTTCTATGTTATATTTCTGAGCAGTGGGAAAAAGCATTAGATTTATAGCTATTTAATTGACAAGTCATAAACATGTAATTATGAAATAATGTAATATTCTTGTGATTTAACACAAAAAATTGCTGCTGTCACATATGTACAGCACAGAGTTTAGTCACTGACTGGCGCTTCCAAAATTTGCTGCAAAACAAGAAAATGAAAAACAATAACACTATTAACCAAAATAAAAGTAGCTAGTTTTGGAACGGTACTAACTTAGTTGCATGGGGTTTTTTTAAAAAATATTTTAACCATCCTTATCTTTTGTTTTCTAATTAAGATTAGAAGGAAATAAAGACATCAAGATGCAAACAGCCCGAGGTACAGTATGTTTTGATTAACATTATGTGCTTGGCATGTATTTGTTGAACAGAACAAGGTAGCAATGGTCCCTGTGATGCTCTGAGTTGGTCTGTGAGCCACCAAGTTACATCTCTAGCTGCATCATAACTTCTAAAGGCTGGACCAGGGACCAGTTCTCAGTGGGTGCAGATATAAATTAGACAGTAGTAAAGTCGTCTTCTTGGTGCGACTTGAGAAGCAAGGAAACTGTATTACTTCATTTGGGAGCAAATAAAAATCAAACGTCCTTAGTGGTACTCAGATCTCCCATGAGAGATGAGGTACATCAGCAGTGCTTACATCAGCATCTGCAGAGACAAAGATTTTTCCAGGAATGAGGATTTTGAAGTTAGAAAACATCTCCTTTTTTGGAAGGACCTTGAGAACCATCGTGTGTCACCGACTAAGTAATGTACTGGAGCTTTCCCCTTGCTATGGCAGAATCTGTGGGGGCTTCATTTTCCACCAGCTAAAATAGGACATTGAAGATTTATAGGCTCTATTCCTGAGTGAAGAGTTTTGACTAACTAAGTTAAAAAAAAAATTCCTTTATAAGTTCATGTCTGCAGAAAAAATAAAAACAAATGAAGTTTCCATTCAGAACTTGAAGTAAATAAACATTGACAAATTTTGATAGGGAACAGTTTTGATGTTTAGCCAGTGGAGAACTGAAAATTCTTAAGCTGCCAACAATTTCCATAAGAAGCAGAGCCCTTTCCTAATTTAGGTGAAGAGTCAGAAACAGTTTTGACTGATCCTGGTGCTGGATGAAGGCCTTGTAGAGGAGAACACATATAATAAGTGTCTTTGTTATATGAGTGGTTAAAGCTCCAGAACTCTTCTAGGAGCAATCTTAAACAGGAAGAATTTCAGATGGTCTTCACAGCTAATTTCAGTAACCTGGCTGAGATGTCTAAGCTAGAAACACCATCACCCTTGACCCCCAGGCCAAGGCTCAAGCACCATCTTGAGGTTGCAGCTTTCCATCTGTGGTTTATAAACAGAGTCTGAGTTACTTAAGTCCTTAAAGTAACTTAAGTCTAGATGCTTTAGTTGAATGCCTGAGGCTGGACAGAATCAATCACTTGACATCTTTTTGCTATTTAAAAAACTGTGCTTTGCCTTCATTGATGCAAGATCAGAGCTTAGCTGCTGACTCAATTCTTCCATAGATGAGCAGCTCCAAATCTACAAAGGGTCCTCTGAGCACCACAAGTTTATGTGTGTGTGTGTGTCTGCAGTTCATGGACTACAAATCTCTCAGCTTCTAGTGATGACCTAGTTCTCTGGTTTATGTACAGAATGTTCCTGTATTGCTTTTCCACTATTGCTTTACCAATCTACTAAATCTGTTCCCTTCTTTGTTTTGTTTTGTTTTGTTTTTTTAAGTCTACTAAGACCACTTGCCAGTGCTTTGGAGAGAGCTGTCTTTATGCTGAAGATTTTGATACTTACACAGCCTTCTGGAGAGCAAGAGAGATCAGAGCACCAAAAAATTCAAACTGTTGCAAGTTCCAACTACGGGTAAAGCTTAAAGTACAGCGTTGAATCAGTTTCCTATGATAGTTGCATTATGGAAACCTCCTGCTGTTCTCCAATGAAAGATGAAACTAGTGAACTCATGGTGGATGTTTCTGCACAAGAGCTAACTTTGATGATCTGCAACTTATTTCTCTGTGGCCATATTGCAGATTCCATCAGCTATCAGCTACGCTTCATATATTTTCTCCAAAAATTTTTGATAGATTTTATATAGAAAACCATCACTACTGTCCACTCAATAGTTTTTATGGTAGGTTCCTGTAAATTAATGGTTATTGTACTCCAGAGTAATATATTTGACAAGTTTGCATCTTTTTGGGAATATTGCAAATTTTAATATTTTTGCTGTGAAATCTTAAGAATAGGATGAAACAAACATAAGACCGTAAGGTTCTTTATAATTATTACTGTCCCTTTTATACCACGAGACAAATGTTAATGTTTAATTTTCACCTTGTAAAAAGATATTGCTCAAGGAAATTGATTCAAATAAGAACAATATACTTCACTGTATTATTTATGTCTGTTTATATTTTTCTTTATCTAGATCTTTTTTATAAAGCATTACATGTAAAACAATATTAACAAAATGAACTATTATGTGTTCCATTCCATGTAATAATAATAATATGTCCTTGCATAAGGATGAAGTGATAGTATTTTCAGAGATAGTGGGACTAAACTCCAGTGCTGCATCCTCCTGACCTGTAGAGGATTTTTGATCACTGTTAGAGTTTTAGATCCCTGTCTCATGTGTAAGCATCTCCAGAATGGCAAACTGAAACAGAATGAGTGTTATTACTACTTCAGCAAATTGTTGAGGTTTTAAAATTCATTAAGTTAATAGCAATTGTAAGTTTCACATAGAACATAAAACAGATTGTACAATTACAGATGGCTGAATGAGTATTTAAATTATTAAAGCCTTTTGCATAATTCTTTATTCAAACTCTATTTAATGGGACTTGAAATGCCATACACTTTAAATAATCAAATAACAAAACATCGTTAAATAAACAAATAACAAAAATCTCCAATCTGCACCATGTTAATATATTGCTGTACATTCATGACCATTTTTTAAATTAAAAGAAAAAAAACCCACAAACCAAAAAATTTGGACATGAAGAAATGAGCCGCCGTGAACCATGAAATTCCTGCCCTTTCCACAGATACCTATTGCTACCAATGAACTACTATTGACTATGATTTCCAGTAACTTGCAGCTTTCACTTTTAAATAGTGGTAGTTGGATGTGAGGCTTGCAAAAAAAGATATTTAAAAGTATTCCTTGCTTGTCGTCTTTTAATAATTTGTGACATTATTTATTGCTATTCTCTAGAAATCTGCTACTTGGGTTATCAACGATTTCAGGCTTCCAGCTCCTGAAGACATACATGCATCTCATTCTTGACCATCGATCTCAAACCAAGATGAAATAAGCTTGAAGATTAAGATGTGGTGTTGAAATATCTATCAGTATGAATGAAAGTCTGTAAAGTATATCTGCAGACTCTTGTTCTTGCAAACCAGGCTGGTGAGGACTCAAGTAGCACTGGGTGATAAACATGCAGGGTTTTCTCCTACCTGCTTACCACAGCATGAGGGTGTAGATTCCACTTCACATGTTCCACAAATGGCCAAAATGGTTTGCATAGCACAAGTTTATTTAGTACAAAGCAATTAGGCCCATGCCTGAGCTGATCACGATTGTCTTTCTCAAAACAGAAAAAGGACCAGAAGTCCTAAGATACATCAGCGTTCAGCTTTCGCTCAAAAAGCCAACAGCAGATGCCAGTAATCAACCTGGTTGTTTATCCACTTCCATCCTTCAGTTGCTGGGAAGAGTCATGAAAAAGGTGGACAGGGCTAAACTTGAACATCACTTGTTCTGCTACTGACATCTGAAGCCCCGTGTGTGGGTGGAGGGAGCAAAGAGGTGATTGCTGATGAACAGCTCCTTGCAGCTGGTGGTGGGACAGTTGCAAAGGGTACTTTCCTTGGTTTACATCATTGCTTGTTTTTCCTGTGCAGAGCCACAGAGAAGCTTGGAGCACTCTGCAGAATTGGTCTTTTAATGTTTCATCCTCTGAATGCGTGGGAGGTACAGTGGTTTCTTAATATTTTTGTTCCTCTGCATCGTTTAATCTCAAAAGTTTACTGACCAACTGACAAATGCGCAGCATCATGGACTGGAATCTCTAAAATAGACATACATTCATTTATGCTATGTAGGCCTGTACACATCAAACTAAAAAGCTAGGGCCATGCCCTTGTCTTCAATTTGCAGACTCTTGTCTTTTGTTTTCCCAAGGATCCATGAATCTAGAAACTGTGTGACAGGATGCTGTATTCTGTCCTGGCCAAATTCCACTTAGGGAACTGATTTTCTGCTCATGAAAATTCCTCTGTGCTGAGCAGCCTTTGTTAAGAAAAGCACATGTAATTTCATGGAGAAATGAGTGTATCTGCTCTTTCAAAACTTAGAATCTATGGATATTTCTGTTAGGAGGAGGAACAGAAAAGAAACCCTATATGCCAGCTGCCAGCTGTGCATGTGACGGCATCCTTGGAGAATATTTAGGCACTCAAAAGATGGTTCAATGGGAGAACTGAGAACAGAACACAAGGAGCCATTGAATGACAGAGTTATTATTAAGGAATATACTTCGGTTTTGTTGAAACATCTTGAATACCATTTGTGAAAAATAAACATTTAAATGTTGGGGCTGTAATACCATTTTCCTTGCAGTGGTTACTGTTTCTCCAGCCAAAGCTGAGGACCCAGTGAAAATAATTCAGCAAAGAGTGGATTTGGGCTTTATAATCTCAAAATCTCTGACTGAGATTCTTAAGCAGCCCAGAAATATTATACCTGAATTCATGAATCTTGAAAAATTCTGGAGTAGGAAAGAATAAGATTGAAACTGCAGTTTGTGACCAGCTGAAAAACACTCAAAATATCTTGTATAGCAAAATTTGGTCTCATACAAACGATTTCACCTCAAAGACAGCTTCTCTTTTAAATTATGCTAATGGGACAGTGCATTTATTTTGCTTTCTTCTTAATGCAGGACCTGGAGCTTTGTTCTAAGGGCACAACTTCTCAGTTTCCGGGTAGTTCAGACAGAAATACTGCCTGTCTTTTTTATGCCATACACATCCTTGTGTAGTTCAGACGATGTGACAGCTCTAAACCTCTGTGTTGCTCAAGGGTTTAATCTTGTCACTAAGAGAGTTGCAGAAGACCTGGTAAAAGCCAGTGTAAGCTCAGTTAGGACTTCATTCACCAGAGATGAAATCCTTTCCTAGCAAAGAGTCCACACAAGGCTGAAGCTGCAGAAAATCATAAAGGTGAAATTTGTCTCTAATGAACACAAAATACTAATTTACGTGTTTTCATTCTGCATGTCTGGCAGAGGAGACTCAGCTGTATGGGACTATGGTTGAAATGGCATCACTATTCCCTGTCACCCACACAAGTCTAGCAATTCTCAATAATCATGCTTCCCAAGCAGTCGGTGAGTCACTGCTGATCTGTTTTCTGCAAAGCAGACCTCTGTTTGGTTCCCATGGTGATCAGAAGTGACAATTATTACGGGCTGCTACTACAGTCTCTCTGTTGTGTGTGCCCACTAAAAGAAGCTCTTACCTAGTTATAGTCCCTGGGTGTTTTGCAGTACATCATCATTGCTTCCTATTGACCGCAATTCAAACGCTTCAGGTGAATTGCCTTTGTGGAGAACAGGCTGAAGGAGGGGAATTTGGGGAGTATTTTTGTTTTGCAATATCTTTAGAACAAGACTAAGAAAATAACAACTCCGTAAACTTTCCATGGAGCTATGGTGTTCCAGTATTGCAGGAAATCTTTTGAAGCTGAGCTAAATGATTCAACCCTTGTTTTAAAGACAAACAAACACAGAACTCGGGTTTATCATGATAGGAGCTATTTCATTTTACCTGATCTGACAATTTTTGCTCTATCTCCGGGGTTTTCCAACATAGAAGTATTTCCCAGACAGCAGAAACCTGTGACCCCTATTATGGGACCTTCTGTGTACTGCTCACTATCTGGTCACTATTAAAATACTTATAGCTGAAGATAGGACTCAGCTCATGAACCACATCATTCTGTGGAGTGCAGTGAAACTCTCATTAGCATAAGTACTGAGTAAAGAATTAGAAAGATACCACGGGATGAAGCCTGGATAAAAGGGGGCTTTGTGTGCCAGGAGCGAGGAGCAAACACATAGGAGAATGAGGATTATTATGCAGTGAAGACAGATGTAGAAAGAGGTTAGGAACAGAAAATGACGTCAAAAAGGAAACACCTTAATTAAGTATCCGCTGCATTTCTCCGTGATTCTAATCTCTAGAAAATAGAGCAAGAAGTAGGCAGCTGCCAAATTGTTTTAAGACTAAAGAGAAATGGGTGTTGGCTTATCAGGTCACTCCAACCCTCAGATGTCTGAGACTGCAAACCTTTAAGGAAATAACTTTTCTCATTTTTATTTGCTTGATGTCCAGTGTAATGAGCCCATGCACCTTAAAGGTCCTTTTGGGTGTTACCAGGATATATAAATATCCTGCTGTCTCTTCCAAAACTTCTATTGGTGTTCCCTTAGTTTATGTCTCTCTGTGCAGACTGAGAAAATACACAAAATATAAAAACAATTAACTGGATTAGCATAAGAGTAGATTAAAGAACATGCAAAAAGGAAGCCAGTGTTTAATCTTAAAAACACTCTAGGGATAGAACCTAAGCTTTGATTTAGTTATGCCAAGTACTTTAGATTTCTGATATAACTAATGAATCACTGTGCAAGTGATTAGTTTGGGTCACAGCACCTTATTGGTACTGTAGAATTATCTGTCCAGTCACAGAATTTTGTTTCTGGTCTTTGATTCCTATGTTACAGGAGATGGCAGTAATGTGAAATATTAAATTCTACACTTCATTTTTGTTGCCCACTTTTTGTGTTGGCTGAATCTCAGTGTTGTCTGCAGGATGGCTTCATCTCCATAAAAGCTGAGGTTGTGATTCAGAATGACAGTTAACTAGAAGCAAGTCATATTTGATAACAGTTTTGTGGGGGCTACCAGACTGCTGGAAAACGCAAGATTTCGTTGCAGTTAGGGAGGTATTCAAACTCTGGAGGGTCCACACTGTGTCACTATCAAACTTTACTTGGCAGTATGCAAACATAAAACCACACACATAAATAAACAAAACCAGGGAGGTAACACACACCTTTGAGCTTATATCTAATACCATGTTTATGGCTATATATTACTGGAGTCTGACTGTAACCTAGAGCTGTGAATATTTACCTTACATACAGCTAGGTTTGCATTCCCCAAAGGACATTGCTGTGAGGAAGCCTTGGAAGGACTCCTACTACCTGGTTTGTTTGTAGGAGTCTTGCATGCTTATGGGAAATCAACCAATAGACTTTCTCTAAAATGAAAATATCTAATCAGATCATAATGTATAAATAATATCAACTTGATCAAACTCCAAGTATTTGGTTATTAAAACAATGTACTTCATATTTCAAGTCTTACATGAAACTGGCTGCCTCCTCCTTTTTCCTCTTCCAGATTGTGAGTTACCTTAATAAATAAATAATTAAATAAATTCTTTTGGTTTTACAAGGAACTGCTTAAGATCATCAGATAGAAATAAACCAATTTTGGCAGGGAATTAATTTCTAATAAGGAAACTGCCAGCCAGGAGAGACAGAGAGACTCAAATTATTTTAATAGGATGAATAATAGTTGGAGAATTTACACAGCACTGTTAAAGAGCCTTTGTTTAAGACATAATTGCTTGTGTAAGCATTGCTTCTTGAGAAACCCAATATTTCCAGTGAAAAGAACCCTGAAAATCACTACTTGAAAAATAAGTTTTGATTTATGATAATATTTTCTCAAGAGCAGCATTATATTTTTCTTCTTGAATTTCAAGAGGAAGCCAAATTCTCATTGGAGCCAGTGAGTAAACAGTCTACCTCTCCTTGCCTGCAAACCATCACAGAAAATTCTCATTCAGAGGTACAAGAAAAACAATTACTGGTAGTAGGAACATATATGTTCATACACTTGAAATTAATACAAATCTTTAACAAATTGGTGTAGATTAGAATAGATTTCATGTTTTCTCCTTTCAAGTATTTTCATTAAAACATACTTGTTTTTTTTCTCATTGGTTGAAATAATCCTCAGCAAAAATATTTCTTCCATGTCTGTTGCAAGAATATGTAATTCTTTATAACTTGCACTGTTTCTCATTTTTATCTAGAGTTCAATTTCTGACATAAAAAACCTCTGCCACAGACTATCTTTTCCCAAAGGGCCAGGCTCACACCTGTGCTCAGCTGAACATTCCAAGCAGGTGCTGCTGGAGATTTTATCCTGAACACTTCACTACTCAGCTGTCTTTCTTCAGTTGAAACAGGGACAATGTTTCTTGATCGCTCTCCAGGAGGAGCATTTACTGCATGTATGACTGTGTCATCTTGAGATTTGTACTGGCACAGTTTGAGGAGTGTTCATTATCCATGAGGGTATTGAAACCTCATCTTGGCTGCTGCATGACACCTACTTGACATAGATTAACCCCAACCAGCAACTAAGGCCCATGCAGCCACCCTCTCACTCCTCCCCGGTGGGATGGGAGAGAAAACTGGAAAAGTGAGAGAACTCATGGATTGAGATAAAGCAAAAGCTTCACACACAACCAAAGCAAATAAGGAATCCATTCACCGCTTCCCATGGGCAGGCAGGTGATCAGCAGTCTCCAGGAAAGCACGGCTCTGGCACGTGGAACATTGANGCCACATTTGAGCTACTCTGGAGAAAATAAACTCTTAACCCAGCCAACAGCAGCAAGCTCCTTCAAGTTTTGTGTCACAAAGTTGGAAGGCACAAAATGGTGGGAAAATGTCTCTATCACGTTTCAGTTTGTGCAGTGATGTGCAGAACAAGAGTAAGCATTACTGGTAAATTAGTTGGATAGATGACTTGGCCACATTTCAGTCTCTTTGGAGTGGCATTCGAAATGATGACAAAAGGAGCAACATAAGGAATCAGTATCACAAATGCCCAAATTAAACATTGCAAATGCTAGCAGTAGCTGGTGCTCTATCACTGCAGTCCTGTGAAAATTTACCCTAAAAATAAATTCCTCACAGTGGCTGGTCCATGGGTTTTCTTGCCTAGGTCATGGGGTCTGGCTGATGTACACAGAGTGTAGCTCTTCATAATCTGGAACCCCCCACTCTGCAGCCTGCTGGTTTTGTCACACAGCTCTGTAGTGCACCTCCACACTGTCTGCTGGTGTAAATAGTCAGAATGGCCTGGAGAAAGAGTTGGTTGACTGGTGAGGCAGAAGGACACATCCATGGCACAGTCCCTCTGTTGATCTCACTGTCTTTTTGTTACTCTCAGTGAGGTATGGCAGCTTCACACGGATTGAGGGAGCAACCACGTGCTGGTGATTGTCCCCAGGCTGGCTGTCATCCCCACCTGGGACAGCAGGCCAGCACAGACACTGCTGTGCTGGAGAGGCTGAGCTGGTCTTTGGCTGGCCAAAGCCTTAAGCAGTGCTGGAGTTTGTTTTTCTGCATCCCTTGCTCTCTTAGCAGCAGAACCCAAGAAACTGCACTGAGTTTCCTTTTATGTGCCTCCTGAACAAGCCTCATGATCAGAGCTGAGCTGGTGACAATCAAATTAATCATCATCCCGTCATCAGTTGCACATTGCCGGGCTCTCCCAGCAGTCTCAGAGTCTCATCCCAGGCTGTAGGCTGAATAAATCCTTGACCAAAGTAGGTCTGAAAACCATGCCTGGCCTCAAGAAACAGCTTTGATCAGGGACAGCAAATTTCTCGCTATTGCTCATAATAATTTTCTTCAAAAGAGATGCGTTTCTTTCAAATGGGAAAGAGCCTTACAGACCTGGATGGCAATGACGGCTCCCTGAAGCTTGGATCCTCTGCCAGCACTTTACAGAAAAGGTGTTCTGATGAGAAAGAATCCCAAAGCAGGGAATTTAGGATTTAAAAAAAAAACAACAACTAAACAAACTAAAAATGTGTAAAAAATCCTTTGTAATGAACCTTGGTACACATCTAGCATTCTCATTTCTCTAACATTCAATTGCTCGCTCCTTAAAAGCGGACAATATCTGAAGTTTTGTTTTCATAATATCTATACATGTAATTTTAGTGGCTATAAATTTACCTTTTTTCAAAATGCTTATTTCAAATCTTGAAAAAAGTTGCTCTATGTCTACTATCCTGATTCCCAAATGTACCCAAATCCCCAAATTTCCCAAATTAATTAACCAATCACTTCAAAGCTTGTGGTCATTTATTTTTCACTTTACAGTTTTATTTTAATAGATAGACTCAAGTGCTGGTGTTAAAATTGGTGGTTATGACATTTTGCAAAATATTTAGCAATATTTAGCAATTTACTTTTTGCTTTGGCACTGCCTGTGACAAAGCTATTGTTTGTGGACATAACTCAAAAACCAAATTATTTTAAATAACTTTGCCTCTAAAGGAGCTTTTAGGTCAAGTCTCAAAGATTAGAGTATATAAAAATGATGCATCTGGGCTACTTCAGATTTTCCTCTAAACCATAAAAATGTTTCTGAGGTTTTTTCTATAGAGAAATTAATGCTGTTGTCCAGTGATTCATTAGAGCTCTGGTCTAGCCTCTTTACAGATGTTACTATTATTCTGCAATGAAAAAAGGCAACCAGCCATTTCTTGGCACCCTGTGAAGCCTTGAAAGCAAAATAGCTTAAAATAAATGTTTGTATCCTGCTTGGTCTTATGACCCCCAATGCACGCTGGGCACTACTAAACTATAAATACAATATAAATAGATCAAAAGATTCACTCTCTCATTCACTCTCAAGATTCACTCGCTCAGAAAAATTGAAGAATACCAAAATTAAGCTCCCTGATATATTTGTATTATGACATTTTTGACAATGTGATCAATATTATTTTTATGCTACAATAGATTAACCTGATTAGATATTTATGGAAAAATATATTTTCTCTTGAAATTTTGCAAACACTTGTTTATTCATTTTATACTGTTTTATCCTTGCTTTGGGCCAATTTGTTGCCCAGGATTATGCTTTCCTTGCCTGTATGCAAGTTTGATAATAAAAATGCAATTTTTTATGTCCTTTCTTATTTTTGAACTACTGAAAACTGGTTTATTATTATCCAAAGATGAATAATTAACAAGGCCAACATCTTCCAAGGATTGTCAGTTGCTGTCTAAAATGCAGAATGAAAAGGCCAGGTCTTTTGATTGCTGTAACTCAAATTATTTTGTTCTGCCATTACTGTAATTTACTGAGAATTCAAAAGCTTCCATCATGCTGCTGAATGGGTTAAAATAAACTTCAAGAGAACAAGAAGGGTGGTACTCTTTCTGCTTCATGAAAACTAGTGTAGGTATAGCAAGATAAGAGAGATATTTGAAAAGAGAGCTCAGCACCTGCCTTTGGGTTGACAGTCATTCTTTGGAAGTGTGATATGAAAGTGTAAAATTTTCCTAACCACCCAGATGATGAGCCTGTAAAAACAGTTAATCATTCATTTATTCTCTCCATGTCTTTAATTGTATTTTTCCTGTTGTTGCTATTATTACTTAAAAGTAGCTGTCGAAGAAAGCCCAAAGTACACAACTCCTATTTTTCAGCAGGTTCTCTGTTGGTTGCCTGGTTGGTTTTGGTTTTTGTTTTTTATCTGATTTTAGAGCTAAAAATAGACATGAGGGGCTGGGAATCAAAAACTCCAGCCTTTCTTATGCCATAGGCTTGTTAGTCTTGGCTGAAACACTTAGGTGAAATCCTTTGAAAACAGTTTTTAAACTTGAATGCTCAAGCAAAGGACTTTTCTTTGAACAACGTCTTGATACTCCTTCTCCAGGGAAAGCTGAGCAGAGTTTGTACCAGTGAGGTTGTCTGTGTCCCAAGGCTCTTGGGACCAACACTCTTGGGTTAGGTGACAGGGCTAGGAATCCACACACAGCCAGCAGGCTGCTTTGTGAGAGGAAAGCTCGTGTCCTTACAAACACCAGGATGAGTGAACTTATGGGTGTTAACATCTTTGAAAGGGGGCTTAATGTCCCTTCTGACTCTGGGCAGCAGGTTTGTTGCAAAGCCCAGACAGCTTGGTTCCTGAAACAGACTGCACAAGCCTGAGTTTCTGAACTTTGGGGTAAAATAGTATGTTCAAGGGGGGATAGGTAGTGGGTGGTTCTGGAAGGCTGCACCTTCCCTGTACCTCAGCTAGTGGGGAAAGGAAGAGGGCAACATGCAGCCAGGAGTTTAGGGTAAAAGGAGGCTGTGCCCTCCGAAACTTCAAGAGAGAAAACCCTGTGGGTGTGTGCCCCAGTGGACTCTCTATTTGAATAAAGTTGCAGAACTCCTCTGTCTCCTTTTTGGACATAAACCTCTGGAATTTGTGGATTTTCCTGAGACTTGCAAAGGGCTGAGTCTCCCTCTCTGCCCTCTCCCTCCTTTCTGCTGCCCCAAAGAAGTTTCTCTGCAGGAAAAACACAGCCCCAATGTGTTTTACATCAGTTGAAGAATGAGAGTTCAGTAACTCTTATGTGTGTGCTAAAGAAAAGTTAAGAAGGCGGGGTTTGGAGGTAAGCAGAAAAGCAATAGTGTTAATGATGTAGATGAGTTGGTTATTGTTGAAATGCTGGTCCCTGCACTTCTTCAGTGGAAATTACTCTTTTCTAGATGGAGAAGCAACCAGTAGCTTGACTACATTGCAAATGCCAAAAAACATTACTCATGTTAGCAAACCAGTTTTTTGTTCTGTTGTTTTTTTCTCTGTAAAACCTCAGAACCTGTCACTGTTTCCAGGAACAGCTTGGAAACGGGAATTTAAATTTTTGGGTTTTTAAGTAGGACAAGCAAATAATCCCTATTTCATTCCCTGTTAAAATGCAACAGTATGGATCCTTTTGTGAATTCTTCATCATGTTTGCAGCTCCACTGTGGACAGAGCAGCAGGCACAGCAAACCATGTGACCCAAGCTCTGCACATGCAGAGGTGCTGAGGTGGTGGGTCAATGCTTTTTTGGCTCAGGGGGACCCCTGTGTCTGTGCTTCTTTTCATTTGACATCATTAATTCCAACAGTGTCCACTTCCAGGGCTGAACAGCTGCCAGTGCACCTGTACAGAAACCCCTGGAAGCAGCTTGTTTTTTGTATGCATTTTAGCAAAAATCCAAACATTGCAAGGACTTCAAGTGAGCTTTTTCACAAACTGAAGAAGATCTGACTGAGTAAACAGCTGGTTTTTGTCTCACTTGAAACTGTCATTTCCCCCCACATTAGATGTTCTTCCCAGTAATTCATGTGTCTTAGCACAAGTCTCTTCTGACTCTAGGCACAAGTGTTGATTTGTCACTGCTTTTCCTTTGACACCAACCATTACCAGAAAAATCTTGGCCTCTTTCTCTGCAGGGGACACATTTCAGGTGCGTGGAACAGGGGTTTTAAGGAATGACATCTTGACTTATAGAATAGAGTGGCAAATTGAGTTTCTGGCCAGGAAAAGGGAACTAGACAGAGGGAAGTGGGGGCTTGGTGCTTGCAAAGCCCCTCGGTGCACAGGGACCGGCTGCAGCCAGGTTCTCTATGCAGCAACAGCAGAGGTGAGGGTAAAAGCAAGAGTCACAAGACTCTTTCCATGACAACATAGAAATCGTATCTTCTCCTGGACTTGGCTTGTGTGATATCTATCCAGGGAATGGTTGGGAAAAACGAGACACTGAAATCCCAGGGGTATCTCCTTAATTCAGCAGTTAGGGGTGAACTGAGGAGTTTTTCTGCAATGTGTAGAAATCATGAAAGGCTTAGGGTGCTTTGAAAGGGCAACAAGATGTTATCCAGTGACCAGACCCAGCTGTACAAGTGAGGTTGATCCCCCTGAAAGCACTCCTGAGGCTGATGATCAGCACAGTGAGAAAGGTCTGGGGACTCCTGTCTTGCCTCAGGACACTATTGAACTGATAAAACATTGAAACCCAAATAAATAGTGGGGGTTGTTGGAGGAGCTGGGCTCAATGGAGCAGAAATCCAGCTGGGAGGATGTCAGAGACTTGGTCCTGCTTATTCTGAAAGCCAGATAGGACAAAGGCTCTGAGCACGAGTGAACAAAGCCGACAGGG
>WAAE01001630.1:19618-49502 GCA_013400495.1 Nicator chloris | reverse complement strand
AATACCATTAGTTGGGAACACCACTGCTCCATAATGCTCAGTTTCCATTGCTAGTCTTGCTGATCAATATCCTTAAAACCACAATCTTTAAGTTAAATATAATTGTCCTATAGGAAAGATAGGAAGGAAGGAAAAATATTCTGGAAGCTATTTGAAGGCAACTACAGCTAGCTGGGAGCAGATGATGAGAGGAAATTGTGCTAGATGAAAACAGCTTGCTCCATGAGTTCATATTTGGTTCCAGAAATAAAAGTACTTATCCCAAACACCATGTATGTGACTTTACTTTTGGATCTTTTTTAAGCAATCTCATGGCAGCATTATTGCCTCAAAACAATTAAGCCCACCTAAAGGAACCAGGCCTAGGCTGTAGCTATTCCTGCAGAAGGAGAAGCCAAATTAAGCACAAGAGGTGTCTGTGAATAAAATGACATGGCGTGAAAAGGTTCCCCCTCAGAACAGGGAAATTTCACATGGTTATAAGCATATGTTTATGTTAATTAAGGACACATCTAGGGTTGGAAGGCTTGAGAAATTGATATTACTGTACAGAATATATATGATCACTGTTAAGTATGTTGTGCCTGTAACTGCATATTACTGTATGCTCCACACTATACTTAGCAAGTCTGTCTGTCAGAAAGCTCTAATTGCTTTATGTGTGAGAACATTAAGCTGCAATAAATTTATATACACAGCTGTTCCATTACTGTGGAACAAGTTTTATCTCCTAATAAATTGATGTTTCTTTTTAGTGTCAACTCAAACCAAAATTTACACCCAAGGAGGTGAACCTTAACATCACATAATTAGTTCAGTGACACCAGTGGTAATAGAGGGTATACACTGCACGTCTCTTAAACATATTGATGGAAAAAAGTTTTGACTTCTGTTAATTGTTTCTTGAAAGCTTAATTGTGATTAAGAGCAACTTTAATTGGAAAAGGAAAAAGAATCACGACCTTTAAACATACACTGCAAATACCATATCTGCATTTACAAGGAGTTGCACCATAACGGGAAAAAAACTAAAAGCCTTCTTTAAAATAGAGCAGGGGGGAAAAATGGCATTGTGGTTCTGTGTGGAGTCACATTTAGGTTAATGGAACAGAAGCTTAGACTGCCCTCGACTTTTGATTAATATTTAATTAATCTTCTGTAGAAGACTCTGATTTGAATTAAACGGGGTATTACTAAAGGAACCAATTCACCAAAGAGTTCACATAAATTTGACCTGCCATTATGAGAATTTAAATTAAAATGGCCAAAGTTTTGTTTTCTGCTCATTTTATGCCTGGTCTACGTCAAGTGCAAATAATTTACTAGGAGTGATGTAACTGGAAAAATGCAACCGGAATTGGTCACTAGTAATAGAGCCACAGCTACAATATGACATGCCATTTGGTTTGTTTTAAGTAAGTACCATGAGCTAAAGAGTTGTATTGTTCTCTCAATACTAGCTTTTACAGCTGGAAAAGAAGCATTTAGCTGTACACAACAAAGGGAAGTATCATTTGATTAAAAAAATGCCTGGAATGTTTTCTGGGAGTTGCTTATACTTCTACATTGTCTCTTAATCAGAGTGGCAGTAAAAATGATGCAAATGAAGTCAATTCCCCAGGTGCTGTGACTTCCTTGACGTCCCTTCCCGTGTGTGTAGGGGGGGCTGGAGTAAGTATTGCCTACTGTGAAGTCAGGGAGGGGTTGAACTGTCTTATGAAGGATTCTCCTTTGTAACAATCAAGATGAATTGTAAAAAGCATCTACTCAACTTCAACATAGGAAAAATGCATTTGTAGTTACTTCACTCTCAGTTTTTTCTGCCAGCTCTTTTCATAGTCGGGGTAGACACCATCACCATCTTGTGTGCTAGACAGCTCCTGACCTAGTGAGCAACTTTGATGTGACCCTCTCCATTAGTTTGGATGACACCTAAATCCCACAGAATTTCTTCAAGTATCATTACTAAGTTCTCATTCAGGTAGTCTGTCTTTAGCAGCCTGCTCTAATATCTAATTTGTCTGGTTTTAGGTGTCTCCAGGGTAGTCCTGTATAGCTTGGCTCCTTTTGCAGTCAGTCAGTCACTGAGCTGAGCCCTCACGGCAGGCATTTGTTCTGGGGAAAAGGAACATTTCACAAATGTGTGTATGCCTCCATTGTGCAAGAGCAAATCTGTTCTTAAACTGTGAAATCTTTGGCTAAGGACTGGTTGTAGGCAGTCTGTGCAGTGTCTGCTGCAGATAGGGTCCTGCTATTTGAATAATGCTTAATGATGCAGAAATATTGCAGAAATAATAAAAAGTAAATAGCAAAAGTGCAGCAAAATCAGATCTTTGTGGGTCCTGCTTACTAAGGATATTTGTCATTCTTTCTTTCCATAGCCTCTAATTCCTGGTTTTGGTTTCCCTGGAAAGCAAATTACTGTGTAGCTCAAATGGGAAAATTCGTGGGAACTGAACTTAATCTGAGCTAGCAGCATAGCAACATAAACTGCTTTTTGGAAGTCATGTCTTGCCTTAGTTCTTTCTGAAAATTCCAGTAGACACTCATGGAGTTTCTCTTACCATTTGTAGGGGAGAAGTAATTTGTAAGGAAGGCTGGTGCTTGCACAAGTGATGTGCAATATGTGGTACTGCTCCTCTCTTTACAGGATCATGGCAGTCACACATGAAAAAAAAAAAACAAAACAGTTTGACCTGTTACAATATAACCTTTGAATTACAAAGTCAGTACTGCATTGTGAGCTTATTTCAGAGATTAGTCTTAAATACCAGTGCAGTTTTGAGCTGATGTTTCATTAGTCTGTCACTTAACAGCTCATTGCATTAATAAGCCTCATTGTATTGAAAAAGATTTTTTAAGAAATTAATTACAATTCTTATTTTTTAAGATAATTGAAGAAGCTGCACCGAGTTATAAAATTGAGGTAGAAAAAATGTGGTAGAAAAAATGTGGTAGAAAAAATAGTTTTAATACCTTTTAAAAATAAATGTATTTGTTAAAATTGACATAGTCTTATATATGTGCCTCTCAGACATTTCAGCCTACTAGGATTTTGCCTAGTGAAGAATGTTCGATTCCAGTAGAAACAAGTCTATAATTTGCATTAAATGGAACTGGCTTTGCAATATTGCTTATGGTAATAGCTGCAGTTACTTGCTTGTAATATTTCATCTTGTCTTCTGAGAGCATGAAAGAGCATTTTGTAGGTATGTATCAAATTCTTCAGGTCAGTTGGGTTCATAGTTATGTAGGCTCACAGTTCTGTAGCTTAATTTTCTTCTGCTGGCAGAAGTTCTCCTTTGCTGGAAATACCCAAAGGAAACTCTTAAAAAAGATGTGGAGAGTGTTGAAATGTCAGGGTACAACTTAGCCTTCTGTCACTTCTTTAATAATTATACATTTTCTGGTGTTGTACCAATTAATTCCTTCTATTGGAGAGTGGTTGTATATGAACTATAGGTGTCCTGATTAACTGTTTCCCTGGAATATAAATTATTGCCATCAGTTGTTTGAAAAATTCTGGTTTTATCTCAATGTGAGTCTGTCATCCCATCAATGCCATCAGCATCTTAATCCTGAAATAAGAGAGGAAGGAAAATATCTTAAATAATGAGTTGCAATGGAATTTTTTTTTTTTGTTTTGGGGGGTTGCTTTTCATAGATATTTGTTTAGTGTATAGATCAAATGCTTAGTGTGTCCTTTGACAAGTGCAGTCCATTAAATGCTTTATTCATGAACTGGGATCAAGGGATTGTCTCAGTCCTAGCCTGCTCTCTGAAATAAGATAATACAAGCAATTTCTGTTAAGTATTATGGTTTAGGAGAGTGCGGGAAAAAGAAAAAAGTTCTTTAATCTCTTTGATCAGATTTGAATGGCAGAAAAATCTTATGCATTAATGCTTAAAATTAGAGATTTTATCAGCAATCATTTTAGTAAGTAGAACTTGAGCTGCTGTGCTGAATAAATATGCTCTTCAGTACATGTAATGTGTTGATTTCCCTGGAGTTGCTCTGTAATTCATTGTAGAGAAAGAATGAAGAAATAGTAAATAACAAAAAGAAGAAATGGAGTGATACAGCTGTAAGTGGACATGTTCCAGTTGGTATGATGTGCATCTTTCTGGCAGCCAGGGATAGCTTACCAGATAATTTCTATAGCAAATTGTTTTAGAATTAGTCCCTGAATTTCATACTGGTAACAAGAAGCTTAGAGCTGAAAATTATTCATTATTTCTTCCCCCAAAACCTTGGTCAGATCTTCACATGTCCATAAATTCTGAAAGCTCTCTTGGATTCAGTGGGTCTAGACAGGTTTGCATTAGTTAAAGCTCAAGCCCAGAGATGCATTTGAGAGCTCTTTACAGGAACTGGCATTGCTGTTCTTTAGTTAGAATCACATATGTAGCAATTTGCATTTCAGCAAAGCTTAGGAATTAGAAATCTCACTTTTTTAATAGCGTTCAGGAAATATTTCTGGTTTCTATACAGAGACCCATGAAGTGAGTGCACGTCAGATGCTCCAACGGCAGCAGAAGGTTCTGGTTTACAGCAGCGTTTTTGCTGCTGGGCCTCCTGCCTCAAGTGTCTGAAATAGAATTACAGTACAATTTATTACATTTATTATCATGCTGTAGAAGAAAAGGCATTTTCATGTTTTATGATCTGAGGCCCTGCACCATGTGACTAATATGTTATATTTTGGAATATCTGGCCAGTGCAAGTTTGAGCAGCAGTAGTGTGTGCTGCACAGTCGTGTTTCATATCTGCAAAACTTTTTTTTTAGCACTTGCCACTAGGACTGAAATCTTTCTGATTAAAGATGTCAGAAAAAAAGCAGTATCTTAGGAATCCAACCAGGTAGTGATGACAAAATAAAGTGATATCAGTTTGGATATATTTTAACATGATGTCAAAACACATTGTCATCAAAATCCCCAGAGACACCATTATGGTGTCAAAATGAAACGTTATCAACCTAAGACTACAAGAATAACAACGAGAAATAATACTCTTGTAACTTTGTCAGGTACTGCCAATATCATGCAAAATAAATTTGACGTGCTAAGCGGAATTCCTTATTATGTGTGTTCCATTTCTTCCTGTTTACTAAAAAGCATATGGCAATTACGTTACCCAAGAAAACCTTACAGCATTTGTGTGGCATTTACTGAAGTAATGTAAAAGTTGAGATACAAATTAGTCACACAGATGAGACCTTGACCACAAAAGCTGTTGTGTTGTGGTCCTTGGCTTATCTCAGGCATGCCTATGCACTTCTATATGCTTCAGAAACTAAGAAATTTAGGGCTTTTTTTTCTTTCATAAAAGAGAATTACAAACAGTAGCATAGTGTACTCTGTACAGAATCCTTGAAATTTTACTAAAGTAAATGAGGTCTGTTTAAAGTATGAACTTTATACAGGGCTTTAAAAAGGCTCTTGCCCGTTTGTGGTTATGTAAATGCAAACACAGAGAGGCTGAGTGAATTAGTTTTGTTCTAATGAGTTTTTCTGCCAAAAGATTAAAGTGTTGGGTTACACAGCTATGCCAGTTGGCCATCACCTCCTACCAGGCATTCCTAGTACCAGATTTCTTAGGATGATTTGTTTTCCACCTACTTTGAGCACAATTTAGCCATCTAGAGTAGGTTCATCTGCCCTAATATAATTGTGTAAAACTGTCCTGAGCTTGTCCCTCTACTCTTCTTTGTCAATGAAAAAGAGTAATGAGCTCTTGAGAGTAATAATTGCATCCAAAGACAAGTATTGTGATTGCCCTCTGGAATAACTTATTTCTCTGTATTTCCTGTAGAAAGGATCCAGGTGAGTAGTTTGAACTACATAATTGACTTTTGAATGATTACAGTTGGTTGCAAAAAAATCACACCTTACCTTCTCCTGATAAATAAATGAGCTTTGCTATAGCCTTTATCAGGCTAATTGTCTTGGCAAAATATTGAAGTGGTGTAACAAGTGTTGTATTTTGTCCGCAGTAAGAGAGATACATGCTTTTGGGTTTCTGAAATCTGCAGTTGGGTTGAGACTAAATGGTCCAATGGCAGGAAATATTAGAATTCAGGATTTCAAATCCAGTGTTTCAAAGCGTAGAGAGACCCTCAGCAATTTCTGGGCATTCATCTGAATGCCCAGTAATCTGAAAACGAATTCCTGAGGACAAGACAAATTTAGCATTTCCAAGAGGAAAAATAAGTGAAATAACTTGAAAATAGCTCAAGTAGTAAAAGTTGAGTTCCACCTAACTCACTAAATAACCAAGTGAATTTTTGGATAAAAGGTAATTGCTGGTTTTTTCTGTCTTTATCTGGAATTGATTATTTTTTTAATACAACTGTAATTTCACACCAATTTCTAGTTTTAAAGTCAATCAAGACAGTGTGGTGGTAAACCATGATTAAAACATCTATTTACTAAATCTTCATTTTTAAAGTAACATGCTGAAAGGATTTATTCAGAAATAATTTGTTTTGCAAGGTATAATACTGGATTTGTTTCTACTCTCCATATGCATATAATATTTAATTTAAAAATCTTAATTAATTTTTATGCTAATCAGTGTAAATCTTAGTGATAAACTTCATAAGAAAGCAACAGTCGGGTGAATTTAGGCATCAATTCAAGTAATCAGTCTTAGCTTTGATTTTATTTTTTTCTTGGTTGATGCATATTGTGTGCACAGGCACTGAATGATGAAATGCTTAGCAGTAAGTTCAGATTTAAAGTTTAATTTAGAGATTGAATGTTATCTAGTTTGAAAAAATAAAACAGTTATCCCACAATTTTCTGTGTTTTATACAGAGTTTTCAATCTACTCCTATCAAAGGGAGTCTCCTCAGCTTTCACCTAGATTTTATATCCTTAGGCTGAGTCTGTTTGTTTGTTTGTTTGTTTTTATTGGAAAATTTCTCATTCTGCAGTTTGAAATTAGCCTATAGTTAAAGTAAGATATAATGTAAAATCAATCAAAATATTGTTTGAAGATTTATAATGCAATAGCCCCTCTGTCAAAGTACAGAAATAATTATACTATGATTATGTTAGAGGCTGGTAAGGACAGGGGAAGGCATGTGAACTTGGTGTAATGTATTATCTTTTTTAATGTTCAGGCATTTAAAAGAGATGTCTTAGTCCATAGATCAGTGTTTGTCTAGCAATGTGTTATTTAATACTGTTTAATGAATACTTTACAAAATGTAATTTTTATTAAGAGCAAGTGTTCACAAGATTCAAAAACATTCCTTTTTGTTTTGTTAGTTGCAACACCCTGGAACCTATTTACTAAGTGTTTTCTGTAATTAAATATATCACAAGATTCAAAAACATTCCTTTTTGTTTTGTTAGTTGCAACACCCTGGAACCTATTTACTAAGTGTTTTCTGTAATTAAATATATCACAAGATTCAAAAACATTCCTTTTTGTTTTGTTAGTTGCAACACCCTGGAACCTATTTACTAAGTGTTTTCTGTAATTAAAGAGAAATAAACAAAATATTTTTTGGGTTTCCAGTAAGTAAATGCATTAAGGAAGATCTAAATACTTTTAAAGTGAGATTTTTCGTTGAAACAGAGCTAAAATTCACCATTTATCCTATATTTTTTAATGGTGCATTATTTAAATAAACTTTTTTTTCTAAATCTTTTTTCAGATTTGAAAATTTGAAAAATTCGAATAATTTGAATATCACTTTTGGTTTGTCCTTCCAATGGTGCAATCAGGATTTTTTTTTCTATTTTTCAATGCTGCTAGACTCCTCCCATGAAAAGACACATGCTTTTTCTGCACACCAGTGTTGGCTGGAGCTGGGCTCTGAAGCAGTTTTCATAGCATAAAGCGCTGTCAGCACAGAGCAGAAGCGGAGTCGTGTGAGATGTGCTGGAGGGAGCTGGGCTGTTCCTACATCCCAACATTCACACCTCACAGGTGGTGCTGGGCACGGACAGATGTTCCTTTTTGCAAACCCTGCCGTGCTTTAAGAAGTGACTGCTCCCCAGCTGCTTTCTGCTGCCCCTCTGCTGAAGGTTTCTGTCCCACGTCTCATCCTGAGGGGTCAGAGGGAGCTCTCCCTAAACAGCTCCTGGCAAAGCAGCTGGATTAGCTTAAATGGAAACAAAGGCTGACATGGCCTGAAGCCTACTAGGGATCTTCTAGATGATCTCTTCTGCTGGCACAGGAATGGCCAGTTAGGTCCAGGAGGGGAGTTCTTCTCTGTGGGCTTTGTTAAATCTCTTTGTATTGCTGTGTCAGGCAACTCTCACGTTAACACACAATAGCCTGTGATGCCTAACTTTGGATGTTCGTCCAAAATGAAGAGCACTGGAGCCATCACTGTCTGCTCCAGTTAGGATAGGAAGATTCTTAGGTCAGAGCCCATTTCTCCCCTCCTGACTTTGAAATAATTTTGTATTCATTGGGAATCAAAACTTCAAATTTCCCCCTTGCTTGATCACTAGTATTTTTTTAATCTTTTTTTCTTCCTGATTTATTAAATCTTTCCCTGTGTATTTCTGCTATTTCTTTAACATTGTCATAAGAAATTCACAGTGAGATGTCTTGTAGTTTCTTTTAGGTTTTGTGGCATTCTCTTTTTTCTTTTTGTATCTTTTTCTAACTCAGAAAATGCAACACCCTATGACAACAGCTGTAACAAGTTGTGTGTGGCTGAAAATTGGCTTGGCTTATATCTGCAAAATCTAACAGCTCTAAAGTAAAGGCTTAGACTGTGTGATAACCCAGTAGCTGAGTATCTGTTTTCAGATGTTTATAGCAAGCTCCTAAAATCTCTGCTTTTCCTTTTAGTAGAAGAATTCCACTGAAAAGTAAGACTGGATTTCGGTCTCCGGTGTGCAGGCTCTGACAGGCTAATAAGGAAGAGCGATGGTGGCAATAAAAAGGGTCTTGGGTGCATTCTTCGTATTTCACTGGTTGTAAAATGATGGCCCTGCTACAGAAGAGCCACAGAGGGACTCAAAGTGAAATCTAGTCTGGAAAGTTTGAGGAGACTGTTGTGGTGAAGTGACCTCTCCATCAGCCCCACCTCTCCACATTGTTTATGGCCATCACATCAGAAGGGAGTGAATTTAGTGCTGAATTTAGAGCATTTGAGGTTACCTTTGTAATTTGGAGAAGAGAGGTGTATCTTTTTAATTTTTAATTATTTTCTCTGTTAGAATTGTGTAAAATGATCATCTTAATTTTGTGTCAAATGAATCTCAAAAATTGGAAATTAATTCTATTCACTGAAGAAGAAAGTGAGTGCATTTGGGGACGTGCTTCATAATGTTGCAGTTGACGAACTTCCACTGTGAAGGTAAACTGGAACGACACTAAAATTCCCAATGAGCTGATTTCACATGCATACGTATTGACATAAATCCTAAAGTTTAAATCCTGTTTTGATGGAATTAGTATGCTGTAGTGTGTAGGTATGTGTACAGGTAACATGCTATATCTTGCCTGTCACATTAAGCCAGTCCCTGAATTTAACTGCCTTTAAAATCTGCAGACTTTAAAGGATATATAATGCTCTGTGTTCATTTAGCAAATACAAAATGGCAAGACAGGATGAGTTTTATAACCGAAATAAGCCAAAATTGAAAGAGATCTGGGGGGAAAAAATCTGGTAGAATATATACCCTTCAGCATGCAAGAAGCTGCCCTTGTTAGAAACTAACTTTGCATGCATAATTAATTTGAGCTGCACATTTAGTTTCTTACAACTAGAAGAGAAATTGAATTCAGGTGTTTGGTGAACATATGGGGGATTTACTGTGAATTTATGACCTGTGGTTTGAGTGTAAAAACCCAAGATACTAGCTGATAAAACTTAATGAAGCTTATGCAGAGAAACTATTTTTATTTGCACTTTTGTAATTCATACGTTTTTTGGTTCTTAACACCTCTCCCCTACCTTTTTATGCCATATTCCCAATAAATTCTTTGACACTTAAGAAAAACGAAAGTAGTGTGGAATAAGGCTTTTAATGCCTCTTTCCAGGTTACAACCACGGCACAAGTACATTTTTAGTCCAACAAATTTGATCTCTTGCTCAGCTAATTTTTTTCTCAAGATGACTGTAGCGATTCTGTGATCACGTAACAGCTCTTTTATACAGCACTGTCCATGGTTGCTCCTGTTTGTGTACCATGTCTGTGTGTGTTAATATCCATGTGTTCATGAAAAATCTGTTCCCTGGGGTCTCAGAAAAGGACCATATGTAGGGCACAATGGAAGGAGAGGACCAGCCAAATCAGTTACATTAACTTAAGCCTGAGGAGTGACATTTAGATGTCAAAAAATAAACCACAGAACAAAATAGTAGGAAAAGACCAACCTGCTCTGGCAAGCTGGTGGCAGGAAGGAGAGGGTACAAACTGTGCTGCTGCTCAGCCCTCATCACCCTGTGCTGTGTGGGCACAGTCATCTGTGTCACTGATGATTAATAAATCTGCTTAAAGTGAACAAACCAGCAGACTGTGCATTGGCACGTGGTGGTAACTTTAAGGCTGGTAAAGGGCACACTTTCATTTTATTTTAAGTCCACGACTTTTTGAAATAACTTGACAGTTTCTGCTTATTCACCCTCAAGGGCCGTCTGAAACAGACAAACCCATCTGCTTGGGGTTAAGCACTGTGGTGAGAGGGTGCTTGAGTTCCAGCAAATGTAGCAGAAGTTTTTATATTAGATTATCACCACTCTGCTTTCTGTTGGGCTGTTTCATCCTGCTCAAGTGATGAAGAAAGTGGCCAATTTTGTAGACATTCACTTAGTCCTGTACTTTGGTAAGGGTGTGTGCCACCAACCATGGCATGGCCACGTTGTCAATCCTCAGTGTGATGGAAATAAATTTGTTTCCTGCTCCTCTCTGTGTGTAAACAGAGGTAGATACAAATTCCGACCTTAATTTTTAATATGACACAAGTAATCTGTTCAAATGAAAAGGAATTTATATCATACAAATGGGTGATAGTTATTTGCCAGCTTGAAGCAAATAAGAACCCATCTGTGTTTTATGACTGCTATCCAGAGATCTAAGCAGCCGGTCAGGCCAGCGAGGCCCCGGCAGCTCAAACGTGTGACAGGAGATTTCAAGGTGTAAAGAACACTTTTTGTTTACTAACCTTTTGGTTATTCTAGTCAAGTTGAAACTGCCTGGTGGTGTTGTTAAGACCCTTTTCCATGCTTTTTCAGGCCAATAAATTTTTTTCCCAAAGCTTCAGTCATCCCTGTTCAGCGGCATGTTTGTATCTACCTTATCACGCTGAAAATCTGACTGTTTTGAAGGGAATACAGCTCTGCACATCAGTGCATGACATCACACTGAGACATTGCTTAATGATCTGAGACCCTGATGGCCATTGCTGCAACTGCTTGTTTCTGGAAATATGTGACAGCCCTGGCCTATCTAAGTCTTGCTTACCATTGCATTTTTAGTCTGTGCTGCTGGTGGTGTGTTTTGAAGCAGCACTCAAAAAACAACTGATTGTGAAATGTGCCATCTGCAGATGGAAGGCAATGGAGTGCCAAGTAGAGCTGTGATACAAGAAAGCACAGATGCTTTGCAACCCAAGTAAACTTTGGCCCTAAAAGCCTTTCCTTGAATTTTATTTCTTTTAAGAACATTTAATATTGAGAGCACTTTGATAGAAGAATATCACTGGTATCTGATGCTAGGAGGTGCTAATTGTCTTCTGTAAATTCACAGCCATCCTGTTATTAAGTAGGCATAAGGGAAGGCTGTCTGGGCAAGCTGTGGATACTGTAGAGAGCTGTAATTCCAGTCTTGCTAAAAATTTTAAACCTAGCATAGGTCAACTCTTCAATAGACTTTGGAGGGAGTTCAAGGTAAACTCCTTCCTGCCTGGTAATAGTCCTGAATTCTTTGAGGTGGATCTGCCTTCAGATTTTCAGTGCATTTGAATGAAAGACGCAAATAAACCATGACACGTTTAATTGAACTTTTGAGGGCTTGCCCCATACATCCACAACGGGGAATTTAAGCAGCAAGGACACCTGCAGCCTGCATCCTAGTAGTCTGTTGATATGACCCTATCTCTCTTGGGTCAATTCATCCAATAAGTCAAAATTCATTTTGCTTTAGAGTGGCTAAGGACACTTCACACGGGATATAATTTGTTTAGCTCTGCCTCAAGGGATAATGATGTGACTTACATAAAGATTTGTGGATAAAGTAGAACATCTCAGGATCTGAAAAGGAATAAAGTTAGGTTTGTGCTGTTTTCTCCAAAATTTTACTGGTGACAGTTTTCCCTTGTGATTATGATTTTTACATTTCCCTCCTAGAAGTACTAGTTGGGAGTTGGATGAGATACCAAATGGATGTACCAAGTGTCCCCTGAGTGCAGAGAGAGTGCAGTGGGAGACATAACAACCAGCAAAAAAAGCACTGATGATAAGAGTAACTGGAGTAAGAAAGGTGTGAAAAGAAAGAGGTGACAGCATGGCAGGCCAGGACAGAGATGTGCAAGCCCTCAGTGGTGAGAAGGTCAAAGCAGCTATAATTTAACCTAGAGAATCAGAACAAGGTTGAAATGAAAGTGGAAACCAAAGGAGGTGGGTGAATCTAAGATATAGTCTAAGCCCTCAACTGATCTTTTAAGAAATGTATCTTAGTGCTTCCTTAGCTGTCTGCCTTTTCCTCTTCTAAATAAAAATATTTAATTCTTTTATTATTAACCCACTGACTTGATCTCACTGTTTCTTAGAGACTTTTTGAGCTCAAAGAAATTTGAGTAGATATAGAAATGCCTTTTACTAATTTTGTTCTTTCTTTTCTGTGAAATAGTCCTTTTTATAATTCACTTCTTTTGCACTTTTCTAAATCTGAGTCATGTCCCTTGCTTTTCAGATAAAATAGAAATATTGTTAAAAGATTTATCTGCTCTGCCATTATCAAACCTTTAATAAGTTTGAATAACTTTTCTTAAATCAGTTTGACTTCTTTTTTCTTTTCATTTTATTGTAAGGGGGTTTTTTTGGCATTACAATAAGTTCTTAGGTCTTGAGACAAGTTGATTATAAATCCCAGGATCCTCCTTGTCCTTCGTTATTCCTCTCTGCAGTGTTGAGAGGGTCAAGTTCATGCATTCACTGTTCAGGAAAAGACATATTTTGGTTCATGGCATGGACACTATGTGTTTTCTTGCTATTCCTCTGGTAAGGTAATTGTTTTAATGAATAACTATCACAAAATGTGCAGAAGCCCTCAGATCTGTAATAACCCTTCCAGTAGCCCATTTGGGGGTGCAGTGTATCCTGTGTAATACACAAGGTTTAGTGCAGCGCTTTTGGCGTTTACCCTCTGTTTGCCATTGGATAAACTGCTTCAGTGTCACTTTTGCACTATGATCCCTAAAATCTGAAACAACCTTGATTATGGAACCCTGATTATTTACCCATCATCTTGAGTACTACAAGGTGTCTATGGATGGCACTTTTCTAGTAATTTTTGCACAGAAGTTCAATGATTTTCTCTTTCAAACATATATTCTTATACCTGAAATTTTAATATTTACTATAGTTTTGCTTTTTAAACTGCAATTTATCATGTAGGAAACACTTGTCTGTGTAGAAAGCAGTGGTCTACTTGTTAGTTGGATTAACAATACCAGTTTTAAAAATCAACAGCCCATTTAAAAGTGTTTTGTATGTCTTGGATTGTGATGAATCCCTTTAAAATGTGTAGTGTATAGCAATGCATGGGGAAAAACAAGTGGTTGTGTAGTAAAGCTGGGCAGAATTTGACAATAATGAATAAATTTACATAAAATAAAACTGTAAATGGAGATAAGCTGTTTCACAAAATGAAGTCAAATTAAAGAAATAAAATTAGCAACACACCTACAATGAAGTGGAAATTTTGAAAATACCAATGTTTCATTTCCACCTGTTCTAAAGTAAGCTTTCTTTTAATTGTATTTTTCAAAAGGGTAATTTGCACATAGAAATTGACTTACCCTACAAGTAAATAATTTCCTTTAGCTCTAATTTGGGTTAAAAAAAAACATAAAGGAAAACACTTCTCTAAATTCCTTCCTTTTCTTTGCTTTGGTTTCAAATGAATTAAAGAAAAAATCAACTCAAACCACTTCAAAAATTAGCCTTTGCCAGAACTATACTAATTTTTCTGTCTGGCCAACCAAGCACTGATAAACTCTATTTATTGGCACTGAAGAGAGTGGGAGGTAACGTCTCAAACATCTACAACCTCCAATCCCCTGCACCTACCAGTCCTAAAAGACATGGAAAACAGTCACAAATGGACTCTAGAATTGTGTCTTTTCATATGAAAGAAGACACAGGATATAATTTCACTATGTTTTATTGTACCCTGTCTCCGTGAAAAGAAATCTATGGAATTGCTTTCCATTGTCTCTCTGCAGATTTCTCTTTTGAAACAAAGTAATAGCTGTCCATTCCTCTTCAGCTCTTTTCAAATAAACAACGAAATGCAGGGCACAAGAAGCCCACAAGAATAGATTAAAATGCTTCTGGTTAGTCTTGATATAACATATTTGTTTGTCAGGCTTTCTGTGATTCCCACATTAACATCTTTGAAAGAGTGAGGTTGTAGGGTCAGGTAGGAGCTGCAGAGCTGGAAAAATGTCAACAAGATTAATAAATACCCACTTTCTCCCTTCTTCATGAAATAAGCCATTCCTGTGCAAATTTCATTATGGTTTCACATACACCTGTGCCGTGGAACATAGATTACTGGGCATTGTGGAAAAATTGATGGTTTTGAAGGATTGAAGGTTCTGGGTGTGCTGGTGTGCATCAATGCCTCTGGGACTGAGCCCTCCCCAGCCCACCAGTGTCTGTGGGGCCGAGTGAAGCCAGCTCTCCTCTGCTGCCTATGGCCCTGTCAAATGGATGGCTTTTTACTGGCCCCCAAGCCTTTTAGTGCTTTCAGACTGATCAATTTAAAAGACTTGTTAAAAACAGAACTAAGGGATGGCAGGCTCTTATTGATTGGGGAAAATAACCAAATTTTATATAGGTAGAGCCTCCAGACGTTGTAATTAATTTGATGTGAATAAAGATTGGACAGTACTACAGTTTATTGATTGGGGAAAAGTACTTTTCTTGTTTATTCAGTAGCAGAGATTAGAACTTTTAATTTCCCTTTATGTTAAATCTGACACTACTATATCTATTGCTCTTCATTCTCTAGGAGTGACATACGGAAAAGGTGCCAACAACTTATGATAAATTTTAGAAATATTCTTATTTGTCTTGTCTTTGCAACATTTGAAATTTCTTTATAAGAAAAGGAGCGTTAATAATCTTTAAAAAGAACTAAAAATCTTTGTACTAAATGCTTGTAAATTATTTTTACAGGTCTGTAGTCCTACACTGCAGTCCCAGTCCCAGTCCCAGGTGGCAGTTCCCAAATATATTGATCATTTCCACCTTCCTCTTCCAGCAACAGATCGACCCCCAACAATCACGACCGGATACAGCGCCTGAGACAGGAGTTCCAGCAGGCAAAGCAAGACGAGGACGTGGAAGACAGGAGACGCACTTACAGCTTTGAGCAGCCCTGGGTGAGTGTGCAGGGCCTGTCAACCCTGACTCCTGCTGGTCCTGGGTGGGTTGGGAGCAGACCAAAAGGGAGGCAGGGTGCTCTGCCTCCACACATCTGCCCTTGCTGTGATGCCCATTTTTGGTTCATTGATGTTTACTTCATTTCTAAACTTTTTCAGCCATCTGTCATGTGTGCAGATAGCATTATTTGCTCCGTGGTTAGACCCTTGACTCTGTGAGTTACTGCTTGGATTAGTATCAAAGGCAGTATCTATTGATCTGAAATTTTCAAGGAAAACCAGAAAAAAATACATACTAGCAGTAAATAGTGGAGGATGTAACCTTGTAAATGGTGTTGTCTCTGAAGCAATATCACTGTGTTTAGTTATTTTCATAAAGGCAGAGCTATGTCTTTTACAGGAAAAAAAAGATGTGCCTGCTTTACAACAGTACTATTCTGACACATTAGCTGAGACAGTTCTGTATTGAGATATATGTCCTAATTGATCTTTTAAATCCTGTTCAAACTGATCTAGTAATGTGATACAATTATTTAAATACATGTGGTTATCTGATTAACATAATTGAATGAATTAGTGCTGCTTTTTAATCAATTACATATCCTAAATCAGGATCCTTTAAATATGGGACAAAACCTGTAATTTTGTTGAAAATTCCATGATAAAGACAGTGAAAAACTTGTTTGTGTTCCCAAAAAAGTGGGAAATGTGTGATTACAACAGTAGAATCTCTCACAGCTTCCTCTGAAGCAGATGAGGGTGGCAAGTTGTTGTTGCTCAGCATTGCCATGCACACGAGGCAGAGGTGAGAAGAGCTGAAGAGCCATGTCTGTGTATGGAGTCACTGAGAACAACAGTATCAGGATATAGGCCTGTCTTAGAACACATCTTTTCCTGTATTAGAAAACATCTAACTTCCTCTAAAATTGAAAAAATAATACAAACCTTTTTTTATGACCAGATGCTTTCAGTTTGAGGTGGGCAAGATAATGTGCTAGCTCATCACAGGGACAGTTTAGCCGTTTGGGGTAGATTGGGGCTGGGTGTAGCTGACACCTTCTGTTGCCCATATCAGCTACTGTTTGATTTCCAAACGAGAGATTTGAGCAACATTCTTGGGAAAACTGTGTATGAGAAAAGCTTGCACTCTTGAAGACTTGGGAACTTAACTACTGAAGGTCATGGGCCAAATTGTTGTATATCTAAATGCCATAGCAACTTTAGACAGTCAACTCGGCTTTTATTACAGTTTCTTGTAATGAGCGAGAAGGGAATTATTTGGATGACAGACTGATTACCTTAGGAGTGGAATGGAATAATTTCCTAAATTCTGGGTCAGAACATTGACCTTTCTATTTTTTCTTATTCAAACAAATGGTATCTCTCTGTTTACTCCCCTTCTACAGATCATGCAAATGAGCTGAAAGTGACTAATTCAGCTTAATGTATTAATATTCATTCTGAAGCTTATTGTTGCTTTTGTAGGAGCTGCTTTGTTAAATACATAGGTGACCAAATGTTTTATTTTAGATAAGTACTTAAAAAAAAAAAAAGATGCCCAGAGTCTATTTGACTTGTAATTTTATTTTTCCATCATGTACTCCAGCCTTTCAAGATCACAATGCTTGGAAAGGATAAAGCAATGATCTCATCCATTTCAGCAGTTCACAGCCATTTCAGTTTAAGAGAGCCATAACCCTCTTTTTTAAGGAGTCTTGTACTACTTTAACATGTGAGTCTAAAATGATAGACTTAAGACAACCTCTCCAAACAGATCCAGATGTATTACCAAATACCAATCATACACAAAAAAATGTAGAATTGGTTTATAATACACATGTAGTAAAATACTTAGATACATTCATCAGTGTCTTTTCAGTCTTCTCCATCTGTGAGCTGTTGGTTCCAAACCACAGCAGTGCAAAGTGCAACTGTACGTGAGCCATTGTTGAAAAGTGTTTTCACCTGAGGGAGATGGGTTGTGCAGCCTACATAAATAAAGGCTTTGCATACAGAGGAGCCTGTGAGCCACAAGACAGCAGCCAACTCTGACCTGGTTTGGATAGAAAGAGAGGAAAAACCCATCCTTGGAGAAGTGTGTGCTACGAGGTGATAAGTAGTTTGTATTTCTCATTACCAAGCTGATGGGATGGTTGAGGATAGGGAAGGAAGTGCTGATGTGATGTGGGACTGTTAGTTTCTTTAAGGAAGTATAAATAAATGAACATGGAGTTTGCAGTGGAAGTAATGGATGCTGATGGAAATCTGGCAGCGCTGAGGATATTCAGAGGAGCTCAGTGCCTCAGAAACCCACTAATATATTATCAAAATGGTCTGTAACCCTCAACAACTCCAATTCCTCCCCAATTATTAATGGCCTGTGACACAGGAGTCCAGTTACCTGTGAAAGAAACCTTCAGAGTCCTCCCTGGGTGGGAGGCAGATCTCATTCCATAGAGTACAACATCGTGCTGGCTCAGTGTGGTACCTGTGGTGCCTGGCCCATCCCTTCCTGCTGGGGCCCATCATGTGAAGGTCATTTCTCTGTACTTGAGCAATGCAACAGCTCTGGACTTTTTGCCCCACTGTGTTTGTCCTGCCAGTAAACAAAGTACTTGACTGCCTGCGAGTGTTCAACAGCATAAGGCAGCTTAACAGACACAAAAAGTGATAGTGCTGGAATGAGATGACACTGTCTATTAAGCAGCATAACATTCGTGCTCAAGGCCATTTGAATGACACACTGTTAGGGTTTAAATAACTGCCTAAATGTTTTACCATCGAGCCGTCTCTAAAATTCACTCATTCTGCAAGCTGAGTCAAAGCTTTATGGAAGAGATTTTTGTATTTGTTTATTTTAGGATAACTTTCTCAGGCTTCATAGCTGTTTTTTTGGGTTTTTTTTTCTTTTATGTGGTGCTTTTTATGTGTGTGTGTTTCAAAAAGCGAGGTACAAGAGGCTTTCAAGGGCAATACTATAGGCCTGATGTTGCTTGGAAAAAAAAGATAAAAATAACATAAAATTTGATTAATCCATTTTAATCCTGCTGGTGTTAATTCCACCCAAGGTTTGCAGAAATGTGTATCTGGGCATGCAGAATTGCATGGAATTACAGTGTGTCAGCTAATGTTTAAGGCCCTTGATGTTGCTATGACACTTTTACACCAATGAGGATTCTTTGGGGGCTGATTTTTTATGTTTGGTACCAAAGTTGAGCCTCCATTTTCTGTGCTTTTCTGGGCTGTGTTCGGTCTGCTGAGGCTTTGGGGGACTTAGTTGTAATTTGTTCTACATCTCATATTTTTGCCTAGTCACATCTTGATTAACAGATACACCCACCCCTTCAATAACAAACCACAGCTCTGTATCCCTAAATGCCATGGGAGTGAACAATCCAATTTTAAAAAATCATTTTAAATCTGTGGAAAACACTACAGCTGCTTGCCAGTCCTGCTTGTGGGAGCACACTGGTGATCCAAAAAAGCCCACAAAGAGGCTTGAGGGGCCAAAGAGGCTTGAGGTGCTTTATTTCATCATGTTCAATGCAATAACTGGTGCTGAAAATGGGAAGTGGCAAATTCCATTCACAAATACACTCATCTCCAGTCATCCTGGATCTGTCTGAATGATGGGAAAAAACTGGTGTTGAGAGAGCAGCTGAGCAAAATGTACTTTAAATATGTAGGAGTTAAATAAAAATATACTTTATTTTCTAAAGATAACAGCTAACTGGGTCATAATATATGCACTACCTGACTTGTCTGAGTATAGCTTTAATTACATGCACAAATTTGTGAAAAGTAAATAATTACATTATTTTCATAGAGGAAAGACTCCAGGAGTCCTAGTAATATATTTATACATGGCCTGATAAATAAAGGCTCAGAAGGTCTGGGGACTATGCTTGTGTTTTTTCTGCTGTTTGTTGGTGTGTACTCTTGACTCTATTAAAAAAAAAAAAAAATTTTTTTCTGTCTAAGATACCTGTTTCTTATCCCTGTACTCAAGTCCTTGACCTTCTCAAAGCCATACTAAATTTGAAATAGTCTAAAATTCTTTAGAAAAAACAAAAGCCTAATTTTTATTGCTATAACTTTCACAAACTTTCTGCTGCTCCTAACACAGAACAGAAATCATTATTCCATACTGCTCAGCTTCCTACATATACACCATAGAAAGGTACAGAAAGGGGTGGGATTTTCTTATTACATATTGCTTAAGTTAATACATGCACCTGTTGGCAATTTTTAAAAGACATACTGCGTATCTTCTGTTCACCGTAGCAACATAAACACAAAGATGGAAGGAACAATCATTTTCAAGGACATCTCCCAGAGACACTGAATGTTTTTTATCATTCTGAATTTTGATATACACAGTTACTGGGTTGTCTGTCATCTGTGCCAAGTACATTTACACATAAAGCAGGCAAGGTCGTTTAATCTTATCTGTTTCCAATTAGTGCTGCACGGACTTTTGAGGGTCCTTGTGCCTGCCAAGTTCCCAGGTGAACTTGCAACTTCTTGGTTAAACACAGAACTGAATCTGGAAAAATCAATTAGCACATTTATTTTAATAAAATAGTGGTCTTTTTTAATATCTGGGAAAATACTAAGGGGCTTGCTCCTGTGGTAATCTCCCTGTTAACTATTTCTTTGTCAACCCAAAGGGTTCTATGAGTCCAAGTAAGCACTTCTCCCAGCTTGTCCCTGTGGCTCTAGGCTGTCAGATGGGTATGTCACTGTCATTGGTAGATCTCCTGTCACCTGAGCTAACTGGGTCTCCCTGAAAATCCAGTGCCCTGGATGGCCCCCATGATCCCTCTCTGTAATTTGGTGGCAGCTTTGATCTGTGCCATTCCTGAGGGATCCATGCTGCCACCACACAGAACTACCCTGTGTGGGTAGAAATGCCACTGTGCAGGGACAGAAGCTGTGTGGGCAGCCCCTGGGATAGGTAGCAAAAGAGAGGAGGGACCTTTGTCCCTGAAATATGTTGTCCTGGACTGCTGATAATGATCACTGCAACATGAGCTATGGTGGTTACATGTTCAGAGCCATTCTCTGTAACATGAAAAAATGTTCTTTGTGTAAAGTGAGAAAGTAGGAACTTTTAACTTTGCGGCCCTGGTTTTAAATTAATGCATCTTTGGGAAGAGAGCTGGGCAATTTCATCTATCTTAAAGCACAATTTTATGTGCTAAATATTGTTTAACAATGCTGAATGCACTATCATTGCCACTTAAATGTATTGTGGAAGACATGAGCATACATTTATTTGTATAACTCAGCCTTGGATGTTATTGTGGCCTTGACCACATCCTAATTTAAAAGGTCAGTGCTTGTCATACATCTCATTGCAAGCGAGGCCAGGGTTCTAATCAATCTGTTCTGTGAGGACCGAGCTGTTGCCAGCTTTGTTGAATGGTTTCAGGTTGTTATAATAGTACTTAGCCTTGTGTTGATATCAGTGTTATAATTACTGTGTTACGTGTGTTCCTTGCAAATGGTTTTTTGCGGTTGAAAGATCTGAAAATAGTGCAACATTTTTTTCTGAATTTTCTCCATTTTATGCTAACATAAATGGGCTAGGCATTTATATAGATGTGTGTTTAGGAATGTATTTTATTAAAATATATGTGTGTGAAAGCATACTATGAGAACTGAGACAAAATTACCAATTAGGTTTTGAAGACTGAAGTTACTTATTATATAAATATTTTTGTTTAGTTACTTTAATCAACAGCACATTGAAAAGTTATATCATTTTATGTAGATATGCGTTTTACTGAGCAATTTTAGGGTCCAAAATGGAATATATTAAGTCTTTATATCATCATAACCATATATCAGTGGTATTCACAATGGTATCACTGAGGTTTTGAATGAAAAGTTTTGAAACAAAGGCCTTTTCATTATTAAGATGGTTGAATGTACCTGCCTATGTGTATGTATGTTATGATATAGAATACATAGGAAGTATTTTTATGTCTCATTGACATATTTTTGGATATTTGAAATGAGATAATAGATTCAATTATATGGACAGCTTATTTTAGATGTGAACAACATTCAACCTAAATAAATGTCCTTTCCAGATTAGTTAAGTATTGCAAATCCTCTTAGTTTAACAGGGCATACAGGTACTCATACCTTCAGTAAATCAGATAATGGATTTGAGATGTTTGCCTTTAGACCCATCAAATTATAAATGTCATCCATTAGATGAAATTCTTTGTGAACTGCAGAGAATCCAGACCTGACTCCTCAGATCCTGTCATTCTGGGCATGCACTACAGCAGGCAGACAGGAGTGACAGCTCCTGCCTCTACTGAACCATTCGTTCCTCTGTGCCTGAAAAAGAAATATCTCTGAAGTTACGTTTTGATCTTAGTCCACTCTTACTCCATTAGGACCTTCAGAGCCTCTGTCACTTTACTGCAGGCTTTTGTGGTAAATTTGTCTCTCCACACATGTGTGTGTGCTTTCTAGATGATGCATTTTATTGTATTGTATAAACCTAAACTGAGCAGCAGCTCAATCCTATCTCCACCTGTTTGGCGATTTAGCCATTCTCTGTACTGTCAGATTCTTTAATGCATTATATTTACAGCCAACTGAAAAAAGTGCAACTGTTTTCAAATAAAGAGAAGCAATTCTGATTTCATGTCTTATCTGTGATAACTACTTTCTCACGTATGATATAATGTAGCTCCAAGCTTTCCAATGTTGTTGAAGTGAAACCCATGAAATGAGGAGATTGGCTGTAAAATCTTAGTTTAAATGTTTTCATTCTTTATGGGCAAGTTCATATGGGAACTTTTGAGTTTCCCTCTGGTTCGCTGTAAGCTGCTTATAACCACACAGGAGAGAATTCACAAATAAACCTTGTGATTTTCAGGTAATCACTCCCTTCCATAAGCTGAGCCCTTCAATAAAATACCAAATGTCAGAAGACTCTCAATAAAGTCAAGAAAGTTAGAAATGTTGACATATGCAATAACTGAAATGCTGCTCTGTATGTGTTGCCCTTATTTAATATAGTAGGAAATCTCTGTGGGGGTTGTTGGTTTGGACATACATATGTACAGCTTATTCATCTCTAAGAAAATTTCCCACAAGGCTGACACATGATTCTGTTTTCTCAATTTGTTGCTTCATCTCACCATTCCTAAAGCATTTTTCATTAGAAATGCTGTTTTACTGAGGTTTTTGCAGAGTAAACCTATTCTGAAATAGACATTACTGTTACATTCGGGATTCTCTTACATGGGTTCGCTGTTGTTCCTAGTCTGTGCTTTCACATCCTGATTCTTTCACTCAATAATCTTGTTATAATGGGAAAATTGTATCTGTTAAATTCTGAGCTGAGACTGATACTCTCTCTGAAGTGTATTCTCATTGACAACAAAGTTTTTAAAAGTTGTACACTTGTTTAAAACTTGTTTCTGGCTACCTGCAGGTACATGGCTATAGTAAGACACGTCACAAATGACAGCTCTAGTTTCTAAAACTTGTCTTCTATGTGCAAAGCTTTTGAAAAGCCTTTTATCTTGCATATATTTGTGAGCCATTAGGATCTCTTTCTGCTGCATATATTATAATGTAAAAAACAAAAGATGTTTGTTTGGAAGAAAAGCAGAGAAAAAAAGGCAAAACATGCTTTTAAAAGTAAGTCTGAGACAAGCTGTTTTGGTTCCAGGCTCAGACAAGTGGTTATGCTCCCTAACCTCCCATATTTAAACTTACATATTTTGAATAGTACTGGTAATTTTAAGGAGAAAAAAAAATAATGCTCTGTTTCTTGTAGGCAAAACCTTATTAGGAAAACAACAAGAAGAGCCCAAAGCATTCTTTGATTTTTGTGACACTCTATTTTGCAACATGAAATCACAAAATCTGAAGAAAGTGCAAGGGTAAAATGAAAAGTGGTATCTCTACAAAAGTGAACTTTTCCATGTTTCAAAGTTTTTATCCAGCCATTCTGTCCGATTTTGACCTGTAATACTCTCTATTCCCAGAAAGACCATCCATTTTCACTTGCTCTTAGTACTGGCTTCAACGTTTCAAATTGTCACCTCATTAAGATCCTACTCAGAGATACAGGAGTCCTCATTGTCCACAAGAGACTTGCTGAATTTATCTACTTGATCATATTGAACCAGAAAATGTTTTCCCCATCTCTGGGCCAACTGCAGAATAGGATGATTCCACAAAGGGAGAGCATCACTTGAGTGTATTCTTCAGGTTCAAAGGAGCTGCTGTGCTCCTCCCCGCCTCAGGTCCTTAGGGGGGTGTAGAACTTAGCATTACCATGGCTAGGCTAACTTAAAGAGTCTGAAAATCTGTTCCACTGACTTAATTTAAATTACAGCATTACCATAAAAGCATAACCCATTCTGGATGATTGTTTGCCTCATACATCTCAGAAATGGTAGGTCAGAAAGAGAATTTGCAGCACAGGCCACTGTTACAGGTCAGAATTTAACCTAATTATTGTGAAAGAGCTACTTGAACTGTATGTTAAAACAAATATCGCTGTATTTGTACGATAGCAGTTTAAATGATAGCTCTGTCGTGGGTATTTTTCGGCTTTGTTGAAGACCCTTCCATTTTTGCTTTGCAGCCAAACACCAAGACGTACTCGCAGAGCGGCAGGCACTCCGTGTCGGTAGAGGTGCAAATGCAGCGGCAGCGGCAAGAGGAACGGGAGAGTTTCCAGCAAGCTCAGCGCCAGTACAGCTCCTTGCCCAGGTATGGGAACGGTCTGGAGCTCGTTTCATTTCTGGAGGAAAACGTCGCACTTTGTGCGGACGCTTTTGTTCAGCGTTGACATCAGGCGGAATGTATTCGCTGTGGAAGAGGCATAGAATTTCTTAAGTGAGAGCATGGGGTAGCTGAGAATTGCTTCAGAGAATAGAGGTGTCCCCTTTTGACATGTCAGATGGGGTTTTTTTTCTGTTGCCTAATTCCTTACTGGGTAGAAATTTATCTTTAAGATGTTAATATGGAAAAAAATTATAAAGGAAAAAAATTTCAGGACTTCCAACAAAAAAAATATGGAACTGAAAAAATTATGCAAGAAATCAAAGGTCTTCAAGTTTACATATATACATTTTTTAATATGTATATAGTGCTGAAAATTGAAATGTTTTTTGTGTAAACAAAACTATGTGGAGTTTTTTTCTAAATAGTAAGGTTTTTAAAAGATTAATTGTTTGGGCAAAATGTCTTCTATTTCATATTTAGTTTTAAGAATTAATAAAAGCTTAGCGAGCTTGTATTACAAATTAACTCTCATAGTTAAGCATTATGCCAATGCATTTTGAAATATCAGCAGCAATGCTTGAATGAAGAATAATTTACATCAGAGCTTGGTGTCAAATTGCTTTCCAATAAGGCTGTATTATTTTTCATGACTTGTGTTGAAATGGTGTGGAAAAAAATTTGTTGAGACATGATATGTTTTACCAGGTATATTATAACTCTTTTTTTGGAAACAAATATAAGCCTTATAGCAAAGTTATCTAGCCATGAACTCCTATCTTAGCAACATCTTTGAAAATAAAATCATTTCAGATTTTCAGATGCTTTAACACCTTTCAGTGTGGAATTTTTCTATTAAGTTTGGAAGAGGGGAAAGGGAAATGTAAAGGTCCTGTGTTTTCTGAGATTGTTAGTTTCTCATCTTGAAAATCTTTATATCCCCTCCTCTTTTTATCTCTGCCTTCCTTTGGAAATGACCACACCTAATAATGCCATATTGTTTCTCCTGAGAAATTCTCTTCCAGTTATGCTAGCCCCACTCAACCATGTTTATTTATAGTTTTAAAATTATGATTCTTAAAACTCACTTCCCCTGTTCACAATCTCTGGTAGCGTTTAAAAGTTGGAGTCAGCTGCAATGCTGTTCAGTGGCAGAAGTTAAAAACTCTAAGATGAAAATTAATCTACAAGAAATATGAAAAATAGATCACAGAACAGCTCATAGAAATGCTTGTTTTGAAACGAGTTACTGAGAACTTTACTCAAGGTGGTTTTCAACATGAGAAATAGCTAGCAATCTAGCAATGCATGTTACGGTGTAATTAATGATAATTTAATGGCTTGGTATGAGCTCTCTGGGTGTTTCAGCTGTGCTGAGACAGAACTGCAGTTCAGCAGTGTAAATACCACAATACTGCTATAACAACCGGGGGCATCGAGTTCTCCAGCTTTACAAAATGTTCCTAATGCTGTGACTGATTTTTAAAGAAATCTTACTGTTATTCTGAAACCTAGGTCCCAAACTTAATGTTGCAACCACGACTTTGTAATGATTGAAGTTTGTACACTGGCTTAATTCTTGAGCTTTGCTGCCTTTCATCCTGTGTATTCTCTAAGAGCCTCCCTTTTTTCCCCTTTGCACGTTCAAATCTTTAGTACTGAAGGCAAATAAACTCTAGAGTCAATTTTAAAGGAACTTCCCAGAAAGACAGGGAAAGTGTGCCAACTAATTTTGAACAAGTACCAAAAAACAGTCAGTAAATTAAATTGGTTCAACTAGTCATCCTCTTGTCCCATGTGAAACTGTAAGAGCGAGGCTTAACTCCACGTTGATTTTCTACTACTTAAAATTTATCTTGCTCAAGATCAGGAACCTGACAGTTTCGTAGCCTACAGAGGTTTGTTCCATTTGCTCTTGTTCCAGGGAGGGGTAAAACATGACTCAGAAGCATTGTTGCTTTGGCACAGTTGGATATGAGAATACCAATAACGGCTATAAAAATTTTTGTAAGAATTTACATTATGTTGTAATTTTTGCTGCAATGGTTTACGTTCATCTTGCATAACATTTTTCATCCAGAGGTCTCACACTCAGTTATGAAATAAGAAATAATTTTCCAATTATACATGTGGAAGGAAGATTGCAAAAACATTAGGTGACTTTTTACCTTTAATAATGGTAGAAAAACTTTCCAGTTCTCCTTCTCTCTACTGGATATTCATTGGATGAGGCCACACTGTCATATGTGATGACATGAAAAACCAAGACATATATAAACAAGTAAATTATTTTCTTATTGATTTATGTCGCAATATATTTTATTTTATTGCTTGATTCTCATACTCTAATTTTAATCTCAAAGTGAGTATCTCTTTTGCCGCAGCACAAAATTGTTTTACTTTATCACCACCAATCTTATTTTAAATTCATACAAGCATCTAGCAGTTTGATAGTAAATTAAAGTTATTTCAAAACCATAATCTGTCTTCACAATAATGTGGTGATTTATTGTGAAAAGAGATAAGAATTTGTAATTCCTATGTGTGTTTGGCCTATTTATCTACTCCCTGGAGCCAAAAAATGAACAAAAAATGTTATCTCTGCCTCTTCTTTTATGAAAGCTATAGCAGACTGGGAAACAGTCCTTATAGCACAAAATTCCTTAGTTCTGGAAATGGGAAGAAGAAACTGGAACTTCCTCTCAGTAATGAGCTTTATCTTCCAATTTGTGCAGTGTTAGGGCAAGCATTTTAAGGATCTGCCTGTTGCATTTTTAACCAAGTGTCAGTCTAGATTCAAATCTTTCATGAGTGACTTTACAATTGCTGGCTGTTACCTGCGTTCCTAGGAAGTACAGCAACACATATAACTTTCCTAGTCTGCAACTGAATTGTAACACTTTTTCCTTGAGAACGTGAGGGTAATAGTAGCTGGATGGGTTTTCATGGCATATTCCTCCTGCAGAGGCCTAGAAATATAGTTCAGCTCTCTAGGAAAAGTTCTCCCAACAAAAGAGACAAGATATCATTTTTGGCCAGAAGAGAACTGTGACTCTAGAAAGTGACTTCTAGAGAATGCCATAGCTGGGCAAAAGCTGGTGGCATGGCAGAAGCTGCCTTCTTTCCAGTGATCGTTGTCAATAACAGTTGAAGGTGAGCCAGAACATTTGTCTTAAAAACCTTTTTCATTTTCCTTTTCAGGCAAAGCAGGAAAAATGCCAGTTCTGTATCTCAAGACTCCTGGGAGCAGAGTTATTCCCCTGGAGAAGGCTTCCAGACTGCAAAGGAAAATCCCAGATATTCCAGCTACCAGGGATCAAGGAATGGCTATATGGGAGGACATGGCTTTAATGCCAGGGTGATGCTAGAAACACAAGAACTGCTCCGTCAAGAGCAGAGGCGGAAAGAACAACAACTGAAAAAAAAAACTTCCTCTGAAGGGCCTAGCAACTATGACTCATATAAGAAAATTCAGGACCCTAATTATACCCCTCCTAAAGGTCCTTTCAGACAAGATGTACCGCCTTCACCATCTCAGGTAGCAAGGCTGAACAGATTGCAAACACCAGAAAAGGGAAGACCGTTTTATTCTTGAGGTGAAGAAAGTGAGGATCAACTTACCATGCAATAAGGAACATTTTCATATAAAGACTTATATTTTGAGAACTTTTTACGCCGATGGTACTACGGAATATATCCGGTTTCTATTTCAGTGCCTTGGAAAATACGGGCAAAGCACTGGTGGGCCTTTGCCCGTGTCTCTGCCGTTCTGTCCCAAGTGTTGAATCCATGGAAGGACGTTCCACCATTTGACAATCATAGTGGAAGTCAGCAGCGCCGCCCCTGCGTTCCGAGTTCCGTAGCCCAGTCCCGTAGCTGTCAATGGCTTTTTGCTAGGATTTGTTGTCATGTGTTTTACTTTGCAGTGACTTATTACACCAACATGCAGCTTTGTGGCATAAAGTTAATGAATTTGAGTTTGAAGGAAGCATTGACATGTCCTTTATTATTTCTCTCGGGTCAGAAGGAGGTGTACATATCACTCTTGAGTGGATAAGGCTGAGCTCTACTCTGGATTGCAGTCGGAGTTCTGATATGTTTTATGGTGGAGTCATTACCAGTCTTTGTTGATCAATATTTAAGTGTCTTTATGCTGAAAAACTATCCTTCTTCTATTATGCACATATGCACTCTTTTTTTTTTTCTCTCTCTCCCCACTCTGAGCTTATTAAAAAAGCCTTTATCCTGACTCATGAGGAAAACAATATTAAGCTTTCAGTTATCCTGAGAATCCTGTTCCAATTGCCTTATAATCTAAATGCACAGTCCATTACAAATGAAATAACTGGAGAGAGATTATTTATACAGACACAGCCAAACCTTTGATAAGTGTATTTTACTATTTTATTAAAGATGGGAAATTATGAACACACATGCAATTGAGTTCTGCTTTGCTTTGCTTCTAAATTAATTTGGTCATATGACACTTGTATCTAGGAAGAGAAATAGAGAGGGTGTCATGTCAGCTCATCTGATACACAGTAGTCTTTGGGCAAATTTTGGAGATAGCTCAAAGCAAGAGCAGAGGAAATCAAAGTTTTTCTTTGGATCAAATAGCATTAAAGAGAACAATTCTCTCTTTTTAGACATTGTGAAGCTTTGTGGACAATTTCCTTTGTGCTTCCATATACCATATTGTTACATTGTGATGCTACATTAAAAAGAAACCTTTAAGTACATGAATGAGACATAAGTGGAGACAAACTGTTACAGATCATCCTGAAAACATGTCAGTATCCAAAAATTACTAAAACAAAATGATTGCTCCAATAGAGAGTAATATTTGAATGTGCATATGGGATATGAGAATTTCTTTTGCAGCAGCTGTTTTTATGTTTGTTGGTCTGAACTTCATGTATTGTAAAAAATATAGCTGGGTTGCTGAAGTGCCTGCAAATCCTGATGTGAAAAGGCTTGAGAATGGATCTCAGCATATTGTGTACAAAAAGGGGAGAAAGTAAGACAAAAAATCATGTATTGCGTGATTTAAAAAAAAAAAAAAGCCTATTTTTTTTTACTGGCACATTTTATTTTGCGCCAACTCATTTCTAGAATGTATGTGAAATATCAGCACACATATCAGTGTCTTTTATGCCTGTTTGTTAACAGTTTTGTTGTTAATAATGTACTCCATGTTTAAAAGTTCTTATTGGTGTAAGCACAGTGACATTGGATTACAATAGCTTTTTTAATGCAGAATTTACAAAACTGTGTAAAATGGCTTTCCTTGTACATATGAAATTTAGAATAAAAGGCTGTTTCCATCCTTGTCTTGGTATTGCCTGCAGACCCTATGAAAACTGCTGCAGAGTTTAAAAAATACTTAACAGATGTTGTTTTATACTATTCCTAATGGTTTGTGTGTGTCGTACAGTGAACACTTATAAACATGAGAAAGAGGAGAGGAGAGGAGAGGAGAGGAGAGGAGAGGAGAGGAGAGGAGAGGAGAGGAGAGGGGAGGGGAGGAGAGG
>WAAE01001630.1:0-19506 GCA_013400495.1 Nicator chloris | reverse complement strand
GGGGGGAGAAGGGGGGGGGGGGGGGGGGGGGGGTGGAGGGGTGGGGGGTGGGGGGGGGGGGGGGGGGAGGAGAGGAGAGGAGAGGAGAGGAGAGGAGAGGAGAATTTACAGCCCAGCTGAGCACTATCCTCAGAGGCAAAACCCACATTGTTTAATGTGTTTTGTTATTTTAGGCCATACCTATGACATTTAAGAGGCACATTTTTAAGACTAACTTGTCACAAAAATCTTCTGTGCTGTAGCATGGAGTCCTCTGCCCAAGGAGAGTACTGTCAGAAGAACACCCACTGCAATCTGGCCAAATACAGGCATGTGTTAGGAACCCCCTGTTCACTTTGTGTGTTTTGGGATCTGATGGGAGCCCTTCACAGGAATGTTGGCATGGTGAAAACCAGGAGAAGGCAGATTTATGAATAAAGCAATGTTTACAGTGCCAAAGATACTGTTTCCCCCATTAGTATTGGAGCTGAGTCTGGTTTTCTCCTTCTTCCCCTCATTTCTCATTTTGTTGGTTACTGCAGGAATGTCAATCATGATTCTGTATATGCATGACATCAAGGTGTTGCCATGGCAGTAATGGTGTCAAATTATTCACTGTGACTTTAGTGTGGGATCTCAAGGGGAAGAGTAACAGGAGCTGTAGGGTGGACAAGACAGCTTTCAGTGCCCAGATAAAGCAAAGGCAGGATTTTCCAAAAGACTTAAATTGTAGTGTTTTGCATTTGTGAGTGGGGAAATAATTGCATTTGCAGTTTTGCAGGCCTTGCTGTCTCATCTCCTGACTGCATTCCCAGATTACATAGTTTGACATTTCTACGGATTTATTTGCACTGGCAAATAATTGCAAGCACTAAAAAATGCACAGGAATAGAAAACAGGTTGAAGTCCTTTTCAAAACAAGGCCTTTGATAAACTGTTGTAGGAGAAAGGGCATGTGTTTGGAAAAGTATGAAGTACAGGATGTTTTATGTGTGAGGATGGCATATGTTAAAGTTTACTCTTCTATGAAACTCCTCTTCAAGGTGTTAACAATTTACCATAATTAAATGTGTTCATGAAAGAAGGCAGATGTTCTCTTTGGGCCGTGTCTGTGTTATGTTAGTAAAGAATAAGGTCTTTTTCTGGCTTCGTCATCCTGTCTTCTTCCTGACATAGTGTAGACAGGATTTCTAATATTAACTCCCATAAGTTGCAAAGGGTGATAAGGAAGTGGGAAGGAGATATTTTAATAGAAAATGACCTTTAGTTCTGCCTAGTGAATAGATTCAAAAGTTAATTGAGCTAACTGCATTACTACAGTAATTTGTTTGTGGACGCATTACCATTATGAGATTAAGTCTGTAACATCAGTGTATTTGAGAAGGGTCACAGGACAGACTGTAAGGGAGCTTGCAACATCGAGGAGTGGGTGTACAGCTTGCACCTTTTGCTCTGTTGAAACCCTGAGAAAACCATCTGCAAAGCCTCCTGTATTTTATCAAAGTAATTTGTTAATGCTATTGAAATTCTTTGGGAAAGTTTTAAATTACTAATGCAGAATACTGCTGCCTTTCTCAAAAAACCTATTTTCCCTCTTCTTATGGGCCTCCTTGGAAGCATGAGTGCAACTCTAGTGAGTTATTGCATGGGCCAGATAGTTTAATGCATGTCTTTGAGAACTCTGCCATCAAAAACAGAGAAAAATGGCGTGGAGCCCAGCTGAACATGGCTGGAAAGCACAATTGCCATTTATTGCTGGCAAACAGCTGGAAGAACAACAGAACAAAATTTAAGCCCGTCATGACTGTAGAGATGTGGCCGTGACTGTAGATATATGGCCTGCCTTTCAAAGCTTCACTGATGTTTGGGTCACGTTCTCTCTGCTAATGAGAATCTGTAACACTGCATTTATCTGTTCTGGATATTTTGAGAAGAGAAGGGTTTGGCCAGACAAGGAAGAGATGTGCCAGATTAGCAATGTTGGCTAAACATAGGATATTCTTGAGTAATTCAAACCTTTGAACCTGGGTTGTTGAGACTTAAAGTGAATTTGGCTATTGCATGTCCTGGCTTGCAAGACTGTTTTCAAAATATTTCCTAATTCTATTTGCTGTGCCTGACTGTTTCTACATCTTTCTCCCCCAAGTCCTCAGTCTAGTTAATAATAAGTATTGTGAGGAATCTGTCAGGAATGCAAAAGCAGAAAAAAACCTCATCTATTTCTTATGCTGCTCTTGTGCCACTCCATCCTAGTCTTCCAGACTCAATTTAAGATTTGACTTTAGCATGGCAGAGGAAGGATGAGGGTCAGAAATCCACAGTGGGGGCTGACTTTGTGAAAGTAGGGTTTGTGTGTCTGTGTGTGTGTGTACTTGAGAAAGGCACAGACTGGGTTAATTTGCCTTTAATTAATGTCCCTCTTCAAAAAATAACTTGTAGCATTTCTTCACTGTTTTTGCTATCTGTGCAGAAAGCAGCTATGATTTGATGCACATGGTCATTGTTTCATGCCTCCTTGTAATTTCTTCTATTTTGTATCAGCCTCACACTCCTTTACATCTGCTGATTAATTCTGTTGCATTTATGTGTTTCTCTAAATGGCATGCAATTCATTCATATCCTATGCTACTTCTTGCCAGTGATTGATTTTTCTCTCTTAGATTTGTAAACCTATTTTAATATTTTTCTGTCCTTGGGAGTAATATTATCTTTTGTAATTTACACTTTAATCAATCTTTGGAAGAAAAAAATTAGGGGAAGTTTGGAAGATATTTATGCCCACTGTGTTCCTTCTACTGTGAAAAAACCCAAAATTCCTTAGATGTATCTCTCTGCCTGACTGATGGTTTCAGAGCTCAAACTGGCGTGACTCTGGTTTAAAGGCAGATGGATGGAAGAAGAAGCCACTTGCACCCTTCCAGAGGATGCCAGGACCACTTCCCTTGCAAATAGACTCCCAAATTTCTGTTTTCAGATGCACATCTTACAGCAGCCGAGGTCTGGAATGGGCTTACATTCACAAATTGAGCTCTCAGTGCAGTGGCTGCAGTGACATCTGTCAGGGAGGGAGAAATCACAGCCACAGGTGATAATAACTTCAGGTATCCGATTTTAATCTGCTTGTTTGTTGGAGTAATCCTTGTCCTAGAAAAATAAGGAGAGAAATGAAGAGCGAGGGAGAGGTGTAAAATGTAAGTGAAAAGGTTCTCCACCTCCCTTTCACTCTTGTCACCATTACAGCCACTGGGATTTGGTTGCCTTTTCTTCTCCGTTATGCCCCGAAGGCATAAAGAGGAATAAACTAGGTAGCAGTAACCTCAGCACAAAAATCACGGCTCTCCTAGACAGTCACTCTATTGTTAGTGCATAAGGTGTGAATTAACAAGGCGACAAAGAGACCAACCTCACTGTCCCTCTGTTATTTCCTCTGTGGGTTTCCCTGGGGTGTGTTTAGATTGTCAGTCCTTGGAACAAGGAGCTGTGGTTATTTTGTGTCTATAGAACACAATAGCATTGTTGGCAGTAAAAGCTAGTGAATATTTGGTGGCAGAGGGGAAGTTGATGTGAAAGGGTTTTTTTAAGTTGATTTATATGGACTTTCTGTACAGGTGCATGATGTGTTCCTAGTCGTAACAGTATTCTCATTTATAAGTACAGACCATATTGCAAGGCTCTTTGCTACAGCTAAAATGAGTTCCTCTGGTCTTTTCATTTTTCTAAGGCACCACTTTAAAGCTTTTAGAGAGAGTGAGAGAAAGATCTCTTTCCCGTGGAAATAGGAGATACATTCCTGAGGTCACTGTTTGAAGATTGCAAACTAGAGGGATTTTAGGAGATTTTTCAGGAGCTGCAGCCTTCTGCCAGGAGCCCAGAACAGTTATCACCTGTGTTCAGAAAGCTGGAGAAGACATTAGCTTTCACTGCTCCACCGATGTAATTCCTATTCCCACTTGAATATGCTGAAGTCTGAGACCCCCTTCTGGGTATCCATCACATTTTATATCTCCCTTAGGAGCAAAGGCAAAGCTTTGTAATACTTCAGCTGTAGCCAGGCTATTAAAAGCCAGTAGGTTCTTAGGAACAGGAATGTCTTTGCCTAAAACTTTGCATCTGGTGGTGGTGATGCACGTTTTGCTTCATTCTACCAACCATCTGTTGTTTCCTGCTGGTGACACACGTCTTCCTCAGCTTTCTCAGTGTGGGGCACATTCAGGCTCTGCTCTGTGGTCCAGCCTAAACTGCAAGAACCATCTTAATAATTGTTTATAAATAATATTAATGATAATTTATTGCTATCTGTTGTTTTCTGGGCTATCAGCTGCAAAGGAAGACAAATTTACACCAGAGGAACCACTTTTTCATTTGCAAAGGAAGTTTAAGACTGAGAAATCTTTTCTTGCTTTGGCTTCTGAAACTTACTGAAGGTTAATATAATCCACAACAGTGCAACAGGGACTGGAAATGGCAATGTCTTTTTTTAGTGCCTGGTTGATTATTTGCAAAAGTCTGTTTTATAATCTGGACTGAGTTAATTGTAATTTTCCACATATTGTTCCTCACTTTGAGAACTGAATAAAATCATATTAAAAATTGAAACCACTAAATTATGCAACCTGTTGCTAGTCAAAAGCTCAGTCAATACTGTAGCAAGCAAAGTAGAAATAATTTGTTTTTGCACATCTCATTCTTTTTTTTACAAAATAATGCACAGAATATTTTATGAATAGTAGTATACAGAATTTAACAATTGTTCATTCTTTTTTAAAGTCAGTTTGCATGAATAATTTTCTCATCTTTATGCAGAAATTTTCTGCATTTTTGTTGACTAAAATATTACTAATCTAATTTCCTATTAAAAAACTCATTTCCAGCATTGCAGAGCTGAAAGGTGCTACCAAGCATTTAGTCTTCAATTTACATACAACAAACCCTGTAATCTGATGGGGGATTTCACACAAGGATGGCTGCATGCAATTACGTGGGCAAAGAAAAATTTCATCCAAGGATCTGCTCTGCAACAATTTCATCTGTTGGTATCCCATTAAGAGTTCTATTGTTAAATTGCTTATTGATGTGGACTTAAGAATAGAAAAATCTACACAGTGTTGTCATACCAGGTTTTCAATGCTGTTTGCATTTTCCTTTTCTTTTTCCTTTTTAATTATAATTTGCATTTGTTAGAAAGGGACAAAGTAAACAGATTGGAATAATTCATCTGAGTTAACACTCATTGACAAGAAAACATTAAGCATTCTCCAGATGAAGCATCAGTCATGAAAGACAGAAGGATAATCCTAACATTACAACTCAAGTAAATTAGTTTTTGGATATATATTCCAGCATTGCATGAAGCTGTACCAATTCTTAATACTGTCATAATAATGTGCACTTTTAAATGCTGCCAGAAATCATGATTACAACAGAGACAGGATTCACTGTTTGTGTTTATTAATGTGGGAATATTGGAAGCGTATTTGATATTAAATGTCACAGTCTAGAATGATTGGAGCTAAACTGTAAAACTGATTGGGAAGGTTTGGGCAGATAAATACAAATGGCAAACAGTGCTCCACACACTGCCATGGTGGAAGTACATTCTGATGTTACACCTCTGGCATGACAGAACAAGTGCAACCTCTTGAACCTGATGCCACAGCTTTGGAAAGGTGGGGAGAGAAAGTGGAGGGTGCAGGACCAAGGTAAGCATGAGCCTGAAGAACATTTGCTCCTTCTGAGTACAAGGCAGCCATTTGTGCCTTGGCTGGCCCACTTTATTTCCCAACCCAGCTGTGTTTGTCCATAGGTGGGCAACGGGGCTGTGTTTGTTCTTAATTTGCTGAGGGTGGATAGAAAACTCTGCCCCACCACTCTGTGCCAGCAGCACCATCATTGTTGTTTCTTAGAAGCTTTGACTCAAAAGCTGGCAATGTTTCCTTCAAACAGGATAGAGGGAAGGCAGGGCAGGGAACTACCTTGCCCTCTCTGTGTGTTAGGGGTTCATTACCACAGAAGAAACCTTTGAAGTAATGTTAGTTTACTTAGTTGTTACATTTCTCTTGATTAACTGGTATGCTGTGAATTTCACAGTAGTGTCCTCTGCTGCACAAAGTTTAAGATGCAGGACTCAGGCTGGGAAAGAGCATCTGGAAATCTGACTTGTAGCTCTGAAGATATTAAAAACAAACAAACAAACAACCAACCAACCAACCAACCAAACAAACAAACAAACAAACTAGCCACACCATGAAAACATTACAGAGCAGCTGATTTTTCCTGGTGTCACCATGAGTGTTGTACCAGGCCACACTAAACCATAAATTAAATGTGGTTAAGGGTTAATCTCCCTCTAAATACTCTGTATATTTATTAAATGGTGAGTAATTTGCAATATTATGACATTTGATAGGTGATATTCGGATCCAGCTGATACAGATTCGGCAAAGAGCCGAGAGAACAGCAACCGTCCTATTGTCTTGAGCCGGCATTGTGAGGCAGCAATGAAAGCAGTAGTGCAGTAACCTAATACAGAACACAGGCTTCTTCTTTTGTTAAACATCTCCTCCTAAAAATGCTGGCAAGTACACATTGTTTCCTTATCGTTCTTTCCTCTTAAGAGATTTCAATTCCATTTACCCCACGGGCCCAAATCCTTCCCGAACACACGGGCTAGACAGTAAGGAGGATTACCAGAAATAGCTCAGACAATGACCAAAAGCTATCCTCCGTGCCTTTTCTTTCCAGCCAGCCACCCCATTTTCATTACCAAGGGGATGAATACCATATCTGACTGCATAATCAGCATCCAGTGACCTGTCAGAGCAGGCACTCTTGCTGTTTCCCTTTGACTAGGCTTCAGTTCTGGCACCCTTTTAACCCAGATTTCCTGACACATTGTAACTTGTAGACATTTAAGGATACAACCGCTGAGCGAATACATTTTAGGTTGTGCCCTTATAGTATATATGGTATATTTATTTCTAGTAAAATTGGAGCACCCTGATGCCAAAGAAGTAACCTTTTATTTAAAGAGCATCAGCAAAGAAGAGTGAAAGCATATTGAACGGTAGAAACTCTGGCCAATTTTTCCAGCAATTTTTTTGCCTGTGATATTTGCCAGTACATTCCTGATGAATGTCTAAGGTAAAAATGACTGCTCATTTGGATCTTGAATATCATTCAACATATGGAAAGAACCACTGACTTTTCTTTAAATATAGTCCCACGTAGTCACCACTGAAAAAACTTTAATTTTTTCTTCTCCTCCTCCAAATACATTACAATGCACTTAGTGGATAAATGCTCGGCAAAGTTCAGAGAAAGTCATACGAGGTGCCAAAAGGGCACATTCTCTTGTTGCAAAGTCTAAACCTCAACTCTGTTCCTTAGAGCCAGCTGTAGATTTTGTAAAGAGCAAGGGAGAGATTATTTTAAAATGCTTTTCCATACAGTGTGTTTCCCTTTTTCCCACTTAACTGAGTCAAAAAAAGCAGCACAACACAGACATAATACACTTTTTGTGGATTGGTAAGGGAAAACTGAAGGGCTGGTTTCACACCTCCAGGATGATTGTGCTACCAAAAGGGGTCCCAGAGCAGGTGCCCTGGCAAGCCCCACATATCTCTGTGGTCGATTTGTCTCTGGGCTTAGAAAGCAGGAAAATTTCTATGAGAAGTCCTCTCAAGGTTTTCTGAGAAGGTTACAGTATAGAGCTTCTCTGCAGTCATTCCAGATTTCTGGGTGTTTTACTGAGTATTAAGTGTGAGCTGACTTATTTTAACAATAGATTTGCTGCTCTTTTAGAGAGGACATCTCATGAAAAGAACCTGGGATTCCTTTTATATTTATTTTTTCTCTTTCTCTTCTTTCACAGAGGTGTGAAGTTGGTTACCTACCCAACCATTTTGCCCGAGAAGGATAAAAAGTGATACCTTATGCAGCAGACATTCTGATGCTCCAAAACTGAGAAATGCCATTTGTCCCATTTATTAACAAAATGGGAAAATTGCAAAAGTCAGCTTATGAGCATGGTAGCAAACCCAGCAGCAAGCAGCAGACTGTCCCATGTGTGGTGTTAGCACTAGACCTAGATCTGTCTCATAACTTAACCAATTGTGTGTTGGCATCAGGCCCTGGAGAATTTAGTTATTTTTTTATCTTTAAACTGAATGAAAATTCAAATTTTTAGTACTGATAGCTTTCTAACTGGCTGATTCTTTTTGTATTTTCAGATTAGGCTGTGCTTCTTAGCAAGTAGACTTAGCAAGTACAGACAAATTTTTCACAGCCAGAGTTGCATCCCTACTTAGTGTGCAGAAGTAATACTTCCTAGACATCTATTTTGTGTGACAGAGAAGAAGCATCATAAGCTAGTGGGATTTATTAATTTTTAATATTTCATTTCAAATTTTAAGGTGTGTGGTTGCTGGATAATGAAAAATACTTGGAAGCAAGCATTTTGGGGGAAATGTACATGAATCAGAAGGATGCTTATTTTGTATTTTCACTCCTTATGATCTTCAGAAAATGCTGACTGCAGTAAGCAATGTTGGCAACAGTCCTTTTTCACAGAACCCTTGAAGTATTGCAATAGCTCATTGCCCACAACAGCCAGCCAGGCTTTTAATAAATTAGTCCTGAAGGTAGAGATAGATTCTGGAGAGATTCTGAGGTCAGATGAGACTGCTATAATAATCTAGTTTATTACCTAACTTCCTTTTTAACACCCACTGTAGAATTTCGTTCAATACTTCCTACATCAAACCCAGTTTGTGGTTGAAATCAAGAAAATCTTTCAGAAAGACATCCAGTTTATATTTAAGATGATAAGGGGCAGAGAATTTACCACATTCTTTGGCAATGTCCTTAGATTTTAATTGCTTGTACTGATAAAAATGGATGTTATCGTCAGTCTGAAGTCTGCTAAGTTCATCTTTAATGATCTTGCTGTGCCTTTTTGTTTGCTCAGTTAAAGGCAAAATTACATAGACATAATTTTACACTGAACCTGACTCAATAAGACCTGGGTTCTAAATGGGAAACATTAGCACTGAGTCTCAGAAATTCTGATCATGGAAAAATGAGCACCCAGATGGTACAAAAGGACGGAGAGAGAGAGGAAGAGTGAAGCCCAGAGTGATGTTACATGCTGAACTTCCATCTGCAAACTGGACACAGTCAAAAATAGAGACCACTTTTGAAAATCTGGCATGTAAATACCACAAATAAGAAATACTATTTCAATATACTGGCTGCTATTCTCTTGATGCTTCAATATCTTCTTTTGAATGTTTTGGGGGTTTTTTAATGTTTCTATAACTGAAACCAGGCTTGTGTAACAAAGAGATGGTTTGCAGGCTGATAGTCAGTACTGTGACCTAGAGATAATTCTTAATGCTTTTTCTGTTTGGTATAAAATCATGATGCATTGTCACCTTGAACCTACCATCCTTCATAAAGAACTTTAATCTTATTTTCCCTGTTGAACAGAGGCATTCTCATGTCCTTTTGTAGTCAAATCGTAGGATCTGACTGAAGCAGTTTTCAAAGAAAGCAATGTATCTGGTAACTGAAAATGTAAATTTGATTTGAAAACTGAATATAAATATTCTGTATTCTAGTAAATTTTTATTTTTTATACTGAGGACAAAATGGAGAACAGGAACTTCAGCTCGAAGATTAAAGTCATGATAAATGCTTAAACCAGAGCCAGCACTCCAAATCCATTTTTTTCCTTTTCTTTGCTGCCAAGTTTTTTTCTCTAAACTAAGAGGAATATTTGCCCTTACAGTGATAAAACTGTGAGCAGCAGAGTTCAGTCACGCCAGGGAGAGAATACGATACTTTACATGAGCATGTCAAGGTAATGTCAATTAAAAAAAAAAAAAAGAGAAAGGGGAAAAAAGGCACAGAGTGACTTTTTAAATCTTTCACACAGATCTTATCTATTCATAACCCAAATCAAAGCAACTCTGATTGCTCTATCAAGTGTAATATATAATTAAGGCAATTCAGTCCTAAGGTTTGGGGTTATCGCTGTTCTTTTGATTTGAGTCGCTGATTGTCTTAGTGAAAGAACTGGTGGGGAGTTTTTTGACAGAGCGGTTTTCATCATAAAGAAAAAAACCCATCTGTCAAAAGGAAAATTTACAGTGAGGATAAAGCCTGCAGAATAATCAATAGCCCAGGACTTGCTATTGCAGCACTTCCAAGAGCGTGGTAGTGCAAGTCCCCGCTCTCAGCTGGAGCAATGCCCGAACCCCAGAGCTGCTGTCTGGCCAAGACTGGGCCAGGCACTCTCGCCTCTGGCCTCCATTTAAATTGTCTTGCAACAAACACCCAACTTCTGGGCTGCATATTGCGTCCCTCAGTCTCTCTGGCTGGTTTTGGTTTGGCCCTGGTACAGGGGTGAGAAGGGTTTGAAATGTTAAGAAAGCACTCTCTAACACGGCACATGTCAGCTCGGAGATCTCTGTGAACTCGCCTGCCCTGACGCTTGACCTCTGCAAGTCTCTCGGAATGTTCATTATCCAGGAGGCCCAGAGCACACATGAATTCCTGCCTTTCTGGAGCACCCGTGAGACTGGAGGAGCCGGGCATATGCTCACACTTGCTGTGCTCGTTCTCACCGTCATGAGTCGGGGTGTGAGCCGCACACAGATTTTCGTACCCTTTATTGGTGAGGGTGCAGACACTTTGAGGAAAGGATTGTGCTTGCCTGTTACGTCTGCAGTGTGCTTAAAGCTACATGTTAGCACATACAGTTAGGCTGAAAGGTGTTAGTGGCTGCCAACAGGGATGTTCTGGCTCCAAAGAAAATAACAATCCTCATTAAAAATAATGGGTGTGCCAAGCAATCGGCCAGGCTACGCGAACAAAGCAATCAAGCCCCTTTATGAGGTAAAAGCAGCTGGTGGCTGAGGAAACACCAGCGGCGCTTGGATGTGGCTTTACGACACAGGAGCTTTGCAGCAAGGAGCTGATGGAGTTCGCTCCTTCCTGCCCTCCTCCCTCCCTCCAGCCCCTTCCCAAGGCTGCTGCTCCTCAGCGCTGGCTCTGCTGTGAGCTCAGAGCTCACAGACCTGGCCTCAAACAGGGCAAACAAAGCAGGGTCACAGTGGCCTGGGGGGGACAGGGTCTCCCACAGCTGTGGCTGCTACCAAGAACCCATTGACTGAAGTAACATTGAATCTGCAGTCTTATATTACATTGATTTCTTTTTTTCTTTTACATTTCTGGTGGTACAGTATGATTTTTTTCGTGCTGAATGGAAAGGAATAAAAAAATGTAGTTTCTCTAATATCTTTAGTATAAGAATTTAGTGCCTCATAACATATTTTACTGAATGTAAGGCAAAGGAAATCATAAATTCCTATCCCAGCCATGGTGCTCCCTAGGAGGTGTGTCTTTATCACGTGCACTCCATTCAGGGTGGGATTTACATTCTCTAGCTTGAGTTAATCAAAAGTGTGTAGGTTAAGCTACTCATATAAATGTATTTCTGAGTCACCTGATGGAGAACCGCCTACACAAAGAACTTCTGCCTGCCCTGAAAAAGGGTTCAAAACTGGGTGCTAAGATTGGCCTAGCCTTAAGGAAAGCCTATATGATTGACAGCTACATTTTAGAGTATTGAAGATAGATGTGATGAATTCCACCCTTTTAATCTTGAAAACTTTTCCTACTTAAATTTGAACCAAGATTCCTTCTTATTTCACTGGGATGAGGGTGTGTCCTTTACATGTCTCTTTAAGAGAGTTTCTTTCTCATATTTCAAGAGGAAAGCACACGAAAGTCCCCGAGACCCACGATGCAGATGATTACCTTTCTCTGTGTCCCATGTTACACTAGCAAGGGCTACACTGGTTAGTGCCAAGTGGGAGAAAAAAACAAGTCTCCTTGCTTTTTTGGTAAATTCCTTATCTTTATCTACCTCACAACTCTGGTACTTTGGAAATGTAATTAATATTTATTAAATGCTTCCTAGATGGATGATATGAAAATCTTCCTGTTTATTAATAACAAAAACTTAAAAAGTGAGTGTTGAAAGCTTACTCCCAATCATATTTGCTATTGATGTATTATGGAGGAGATAGACAACCAACATAAATAATTACCTGCCTGACAAACCATGCAGCCCCAATCACAGAAATTGCACAATTCCAGCAGGAAACCATGTAAATACGTAAGTAAATAAATAAATAAATAAAGTATTTTGTTCCAAAAAGTTATATTGAAATGCCCACCATCTGCTTTAACCTCCCAACAGTAAGGAAATTAAGCATATGAAAATCTCTCCTTAACTCATCTCCTTGTGCCCTGTAAATGGAAAACCTATTTGTATCTAAGAGAACAAGGCATGCCAATAGAAATCTCATATCTATTGGCAAATTGTGCAATTTTTATAGCTATATAGTAGATCCAGATGCTTTGGCAAGGGATATCTTCCTTCAGGAGAACTGCTGGAGGGAGCCTGTATTGACTGTCTTTGCAATTATAGATTGGACCATGGCAATCACTAAAGACAGGGAAACAATTCTGCATTGTGTAGGTTCATTCTTGCCTTTAAAAACAAAGAAAAAAAACTATCTGTTTTTCTAGTCTGTATAATTTCAGGTATATCATTTAAAAAAAAAAATAAGAGTATTCAATGGGCTATTAAGGAAGTTAGCAGTGTGTCCTGCAGACATTCCCAGTCCTCACACAAGACATTCAACAATTAAAATTATTCAAGAAAGATTCAGCCCAAAATTCCAATAAATAAATGCAGATCAAGACACTGATTGTCCTTAGACTCTTCCCAGAGCCCTCTCTAATAAAACTTTGGCTACCTAGGTTAATCAACAGGCTGGCTGCCCTTTCAGAGCAACCAAGAAATCTGCCAGGCCACTGGTGGCTGTTGCTCCAGTGCATACATAGTTGCCTTTGTATTCAAAGCCTGTGACTAGACACAAATCAGACTAATTTGTCTTAATTCAGTTCAGTTAGAGGGGGCAGGTTGTAGATGGGCTTCTATTTAACAATCAAGAAATCAATTTATCATGAACTCGTGGCTTTACAGGCACATGGTAAACTGACATAAGTAGATGGCCGATGCTGAGGCTTCTTCTGGCACACACAGGTCCAATTCATAATAGCATCAAGTCTCATTTGAAGATATTTGTAATAATCTCTTAAATTTTAACTGGTAATTATGATATTTAGTAGTCTTTTAACCTAGATCTCTAGATTTCAGTAGACAAATAGAAGAGCGTTTTTCATCAAGATGCTTGGGGAAAGGATATTTAATCTTATATCAAGAGAAATGCTCAAGGAAACCAGAAAGTCTGTGGACATTTCCTGCCTGTTCCATTCTCATTTTATTCTACTTCACTGATGATTTATTCCATGATTTGAAAGCAGTCATTGATGGCAATGAGTGTAGTGCACACAACTTCTTTAACTTTGCCTGATGCTTTTCCTTTTCAGTGTTATAACTAGCATAAAATTTAAAAGCTATCAGCCAGGCTCTTCTGAATTCTTTACCTTGGAGTATGCTACTGACACAAGCCAGTTTTGCTCTAACTTGCGGCTTCTGTAGAGAAAGAGAGCCCCAGTTGAGGATTGCATTCCCAGTCTCAAGAGAATATAGCCATGGAAAAAATGATAGGAGGGAAAAAAAACGAGGAGTGTTACCTTCTTTACTTAGAATGTCTGAGAAAATATAAGTATCACTGCTTTAAGTCTTGCCTATGTAGCATGAAATATGAAGTCCTTCCCTCAGATAAGTTACATATACAAAAAGAATTAATAATGTTATAGAATTTTCTTTGGGCAACTTTCTTATTTTGAGAAACCTTGAGTTCTGCTGTGTCTTTTAGGAAGTGACAGTTTGCTATAGGGATAATACTGAATTCTACAAATAACCACAGAGTCTGCTGGATACAGTTTATTGGCTTGATCTTTCATATTTAATTGATGTTTGCTATGGAAATAAAGTTCAGCCAAGCAGAAGAGCAAAAAAGTATGTTGTGCCACATTAATTTTAGTTGTACAGGCACATAAATGGCCATGTGATCATTCCATAGGTTAATTTCATACCCCTGAGAAAGGTTTAGTCTGTTTTTTTTCCTTGTTAAAATTTCACATTAATAAATAAAATTGTGTGTTCATGCTTTGCTGGACAGTCAAAACTCAATGATGAGAATCTACTACTGCTTGTCTTGACCACTCTGCCTTCATTTTCCCCTGGGCACCTTCTAGGTAAGGTGAAATCCTGTGCCCCTGTGGCTTGAACCCCATGTTTTATAAAATATGATAGAGAGGAATGCTTTTCAAATGGAAAGATAATTTTGCTGCTGTGTTCCAGGAAAAAAAAATTGCAAACAACAGCATAGAATCACAAAAGAACAGGGCCAACATAATTTGACACAAATGGAAATCTTTCAGTTCACATCAACAGGCTTTAATCAGACTAGTATTTCCTTATTTCCTAGTTTTGTTTAGAAACATCCTTTAGACTTAGACTGAGAACTAAAGCCTCCCTCCCTCCCCCTCCATATTTATGATGCAGGCTTTTGTAGTAGTATCATTTTCCGGCAATGCCTGCAGAATACCAATGAAATATTTCACAGTATTTACAATATCTGACTAGACTCACTCTTTAGCTTACTAGGTTCCTTCATCTGTGTCTCATGGCTTATTACCAAATGCTGTGAGAACACATGGAACACCTACACCTCACTAGAAAGACAAACTGAATGACTTAAAACACATAGCCTTTCAATGACTGACTCACGAGTTATCACTTGGTCAATAGGGACTTTATGGCACCTACACTCTTGTGCCAAATTCCGGTCGACAAAGTGCCACAGTAGGTAAGTCTAGATGAAGGTGTTTACTGGTGCATAAGACAATAAAAGAACTCATGACTCAAATGTTTTGAACTCCTGGACTTTTTCCCACCTTCATTTTCTCTTTGAAAATGCAGCATGGCAGAATTATCCAGCAGCCAACCTGGCTGTATATGCATACTCTGTATATGGGATTCTGCAATGCATGTTTGTTTTTAAGCATTGCTAAGGGTGTTACTCTGGTAGCAGTCAGGGTTTCTGGAAATAATCAGTGAATCCCAAGTCAGAACAAAGGTGCTAATGTGGTACCAAGTTCCTGAGTCAATAAACAATTGCTAAACAAAATCTTTTCAACAGCATTGCATGTCTGTGTCAACATTGTGTTTCCTCCGTGAGTCATCTGGTCAGCAGCTCTCCAGCTACATGGGAGAGGTCACCCACTCCCTACAGCTCTCTGCTGAAGACTGAAGTTTTGTTTCAGAATATACCACTCAGGATTTCCTGTGAGCCACAGGAGTTGCATTTTTTGGCAGGACTAGAGAAAAAAGTCAGGTTAGAAAATCCTGACGGGCATATTGAAGGGGAAGAAAAGACATTAAACAAATGCTGTTTGCACCAGTCTCAGTGTCCATTAACTAGTCAGACACAGAAACGTATTCGATCTTTGTCACCCAAACCTAGAGATACAGAATTTCAATACATGGGAAGGATGCCTCTGATATTTCTTATTCTACAGATTTATAAGAAATTACTAATAAATGGGAGGGGTAAGACATCCACACAGGCACTTATTTGTTTATTTCTAATATCCAGCACTTCAGTAAAAACCACGGATCTTTTTTGTGGTCGTAATTGGATCCAGAAACAGGAGTTACCTATTTTCTATCTCAGATGTAGTGGAGTAGCTGTTCTCCCGAGATGTTTTTTATTAAATATGGGAAACCTCACAAAACTTGATTTCATATGATTGCTTCTAATTAAGAGATGCAGAAAGCATATGATCAGTTCATCTGATAGGATTTTTGCCAAGGCAGTTTGAAAGAGCTTGCAAATATTTTGCAATCTGTGTGTTTGTCCTGATTCAGCTTGAACCTGAACTCCAGGGTCTGCTTTTGAATGTCCTCTCAACTCATTATCTCCTCTTGTCTCTTGTTAAGATGCTTTCCCGAGTCCAAGCAGAGATGTTCAGCCTTTTCTAATAGAAATAATCTCTCTTCTGTCATCATAATGCAAGATTCTTGAAAGAATCACTTCACAAATTTCAAACTAATAACTTATTATTTTTCACTGATTTAACACGTAGGTGAATAATGTTCCATCACCAGTGACTATAATCACCTTCAGCCCCAATTCAGCATCCCAGGTTCTCGCTTGATTAAGTATTTGTCACTTCTATTTCATCCTCTCCTGACAGAGATAACTTTAAGTCAAACTGTCATACTCTGGAGTTCAGGAAGGACATGAAAATGTCAGGTAATAATCCCTCCTCAATCTTGTGAGTAGGTAACATTGCTAATATGCAGAACGATTAGTATGTTGGCATGAATTTAGCTTAATCATTTGCAGCAGTTCAAGCTTTATTAAGATACCTTAAAGCTGATCTGGATAAGCTTCTCCCATCTTTACACAGTTTGCTCTGCTTACAGAACTTAACAAAAGGCACATTTAATCATGAAAATTCTCCTGAACCTTTGTAACTTTATTTTAAATGAATTTCATCAGTCACTTGAGCATTTCAAAAAAGCAAAGATTTTTTTTCCCCAAGGAAACAACCTTTTGAAACGTAATCTGGCTAAAACAGTGTGTCTATGTTGTTATTCCCATCTCTGGATGTTGGAGACTGTAATGCTAACATCATTAGTCATGCAAATAAAAAGGAAAACTGCTGCATTAAACAGATATTCAAAAGCTAAATAATACTTGAACAAACTGATCAGACATTAGTAATAAATGGTTTTATGTTTTCTGATTTCCATCTTTCTTTGTCTTTAGAAGGATAATATCTGGTACTTCATTCTCTCTCCAAGTCAAAACATCAAGGAGCAGAACATTCACCTCAAATTAAAACTTCGGGGAAAGGGAAGAAACATTATCTTTTCAACATGCTTATGGAACATGTTAAACATTCATCATGTTTAAAGAAAATTATCTTTGACATATTTATACTGTGAAGGGGCTAAAGGTAAGGTTTCCAAAGCCTTTGTCCTGCTGAAGATGAAATTGAGTTTCTATCTATATCTTCTATTAGACAATCCCATCTTTTTACTGTAGTAGGATGAGATTATTAGTGTACTCTATCCATCTGCCCACCCAACTACCTTCTCTGATTTCTTTTATCCTTTGAATCATTGCTTTTTGTTGTATAGCATAACACAGTAGCAATATTCAGCACTAGTTCACTTTCTTGTTACTTAAATGTGCTTGCTTGAAATGTGTGACACCTGCCATGTCTGTACCTTCAATAATGATGACTAAACACAGCCAAAGGGCAGTTTTGTGGCTGATGAGTCAATTTATCTGCAGGAGTAAATGACATGCCCTTGTTCATGAGTAAGTCTTTGTAAATAGTCAGTGAGCATTTCAGAGGTGAAGAAATTTTTTGGTTTGAAGACGGCAATTTTGTGTACAGTACCCAGCTCCTCTATGATGTGGCTGCAAACACTGTGTAGTTTCTCTGCTTATTCACACAGAATCTGATTGTATTTCTGAAGCCTTTTAATCTGAATAAGATGTCTCTTGAAATTCTTGATCTTCTCTCTTCACTTTCCCTCATTATATTTGTAGCCTGCCTCCAACTGCAACACATTAAAAGCAAGTATTTTACTTTCAAGTTCACAACCCAAGAGCAAACTAATGGTTTCTAAGCCATAACTTGATTGAATTCAAGTTGTTTCTGTGAATTCAGGTTAACACAGAATTGATAGGATAATATTTTCTTTGTGGGAATTCAGACTAAGGTCATAATCACTATTTTCTCAACATTTTAGACTGACGTGAGGTTCTGCTCTGAGAGTTATTTTCAATTTGTCATGCTTGAGTTTTATGGCATGGTTAGTTGGTTTCCCCACTTTCTTATTGGCTCCAATGGCTTTTGCCATGTCATCTGTACTTACATGGTGTCTAACATGGACCAGCAATTACTGCTCACTATTCATTTCTTTCATAATCTCCCATGCCTTTTTTTTTCAGAGTTGTAGCAACACCAATGAGATCCTCTTCAAACCCGCCAAGGTTTTAACAAAATAGCTCAATAACACATTTACTTTGTCTTTTACATTTCTGTATGCCACAGTTTCCATTTCTCCTGACTGCAAGAATTTCAATGTTGTGAAGCACTGAAGACAGCAACAGCTGCTTCTTGAGGTTCCATAGAAGCAGGACCTCATAGTCAAGACTAATTTTCACTCTGTCTTACACACATCAAATTCCCTAAGCTAGAAGAAAAAAAAAAAACAAACCTCAAAATATTCCAGAAGTATTGCTGAAATATGCTGTGAGGGACTCAAAATGCCATTCTTTGCAAAGTAGTCTTTAACTTAAAAACCACTTTTCTGGCTATCACTTTGAATAGCTCTGAGGTGTAGTAGAAGGTAGTTCTCTCCCTCCAGACCAGGCAGAAGGCATGTACCTAACTTAATTGTTAAAATTCAAAAGTTAGGGATCATTATAAAAGATTCATTTATTTGGTGTTTCAAGCACATCTTTTTCCTTGCAAGAACATGTTTTTTTCATCTTCTTACTCACTTCACAAAGCCATTAGAATTTACTGATGAAAAACTCTTAAGCAAAGATTAAGTATCTGGAATTCATAAAGCATCTGGTTATAAGGAATCAAATTTAATATCATTGAGATTAAAAGTTTACCAGGAATTGATTCTATATATTTCTGCTCTAACTTTACAAAGAAAGAATCTGAAAGGCCAAATTTTCAACTGATATACATTGTTATTGCTTTATAGGAGGAAGTGGAGATGCATTCCAATGAACACCAGCTGAATATTTGACTTTGAGATCATGAAAACTAGTGTGAATTAACCCCATGTGTTTATTGGCCACACATCTTCCACTAGTATATGCTGATGTGAATACATTAAATATCCTTTTGGGAAATTAACTATTCTTATTATTGGGAGACATTAATCCTTACAATATGTGCTATTTTCTTGATGCAAGTTGTCATGGTTTAATCACAGCCAGCAACTAAGTACCCTGTTCCCCTGCCCCCAAGGGAGGAGAATTGGAAAAAAAGGTAAAAGTCATGGGTAGAGATAAGAATAGTTTAATAATTGAAATGTAATATTAATGATGATAAAATCATAATGTAGTGAAAAGGGATTCAGTGAAGAGGAGAAGAGGAGGTGAAGGGGAACAGAAAGAGAGAGGGAGGGAGATAAAACCCAAGGAGGGAAGACAAGTGAGGCACAGTTTTTCACTGCCTCCTGATTGATGCCCAGATGGTTCTTGAGCAGCCATTGGCATCTCATTGCCAACTTCCCACAGTTTATATACAGAGTATGACCTTCTGTGGTATGGAATATCCTTTTGGATAGTTTGGGTCAGCTTTCCTGCCTATGGGCTTCCAGCTTCTTGTGCACCTCTTTGCTGGCAGAGCATGAGACTCTAAAAAGTCCTTGACTTAATGCAAGCACTGCTCAACAGCAACTAAACCATCAGTGGTTATCAACATTATTCTCATATT
>WAAE01001628.1:7500-28656 GCA_013400495.1 Nicator chloris | reverse complement strand
CAGCCACCAGTGAAAGGAGGTCGCTCACCTGTTGACACTGCAGGCAGGCCTCCTCCACACTGCTACTGATAAGCTCAAACACTGGAGCTACCAATAAGCTCAAACACTCCAGGCACTCAGCAACAAAGGAAGCTCCACCCCTTCCTGCTGACTCACACAAGCAAAATTTGGGTTAAGCTGTGGCGTTAAACAAAAAGCAAATAATCATTCCAAAGATAAGAAAGGGACAGAAAATCTTGCTGGAATTTCTAGAGTAGTCATAGGTGTGACCTGCTATGTATGGCCACTGTTGAGGTCTTTCTCTGCGTGCTTAGGGGAATTTTCCCCTAAGTCAATGTTGGAAATACAGTGCCTACAAACTTTAAACATACCCTGGATTAAAACAGATTTGAGTTGGGGGCATGCCACTTTTTCAGTTTAGTCATTTGTAGGTGATGAATCATCCAAACAGTTTTGGATATCCAACTTACACTCTATGAACCAAATATCATGACTCAGCTTCATTTAAGCAAGATTTGCTACTAACTCTGGTGTAGATGATATTTCAGGGGTCTGGTTTTGTCACGTTTGCTCATCTTTTCTGCTGGATTAGAAATTATTGTTCCAGTATGTATTTTGAAAGTTTTTTATAGATATTAAAAATAATAAATTACATTTCTGAAAATAGAAAGGTTTTCATCCCTCACTGAAGACTAGAAATATGAAAATCCCATTAAACTGATTTGATCAAGCTAACTTTAGTAAAATCAGTATTTCATATATATTTAGAGTGAGAAGTTCTGATGTAATTATTTTTAGGATTTTTTTGTACATAAGATACCTTGTGTGTAAAAAATAAGTAAAAGGATCTCTATCTCCCTTTCCTTCCCATAGAAAAACCACCTTAACAATCAAGGAGAGGGACTTCAGCACTAAGTTTGTTCTCAATAGATGTACTTCAGATCCTGTAGCTGAGTCTTGTTCCTAAGTTTACCTGTATGCATTTTGACAAGCAGGTTTTAGGGACAGAGGGAACTACTTAGAATATCTGAGTGGATGGACCACCTGGTGGATAACAAATTGGCTGGCTAGTCAACACATTGTAGTCAATGGCTTGCTGGCAAAGTGGACATTGGCAACAAGTGATGTTCCGCTGGGGTCAGTATTGGAGCTGCCCGTGTTCAACATCTTTGTCAGCAACATGCACAGTAGGATTGAGTGCTCTCTCAGCACACCAGTAAACAACTAAGTGTTAAACGAGAAGACACAGCCCGAGAATTCTCTCACCATTCAAACAGTGTCACACACACCACCCAGGCTTGCCTTGCTAGGACTGGAGTCTCTCCTCAGTGGGGCAGATGGGCTCCCTTTCAAATCCTTGTACCCATGCTCAGGTACACTTCCTCCTTCACGCTCTATCCTGGGTTTTCTGCAGCAGAGTCTCAGGTGTCAGATTTATAAAAATAAATAATTTAATAGAGTGATATGGCAACAGGTCAGCTTCAACTGACCCAGAAGAAAAAAACCTCTGGGCAATTACACTCTCATGATTTATGCACCTGCCCTCAAACACTCTTCACCTGATTTCAAGTCCAATGGCGATTTTTGGGCTGGGATCTTCTAACACCTTATTGGATTCTTTCTCTGTCTNTGTTTGTTTATGGGGGTTAAAGTTGAGGTATCAACTGCTGTCCTGGTTCAGGGCAAATTTGGAAGGAAATTCCAAAGGGGTCCTTCTAGAAAGCAGATTCAAGTGGCCCCTCCCCCTACTGATTTGGGAAAAAGATTTCCTTGGAAAAAAGTGGAAAAAGCTGTTTATTGAACAAGCAAAGTATTCATAAGCGTAAAAAATGAATAATATTAAACAATAAAACCTCTTGCTGTTCTGAAGAGATGGCAAATTCAGAAAGTCTTTTTTGTGGGGTGTAGCTCAGCTCGCTCAGTCTCTTATCAGTCCCTCCTGCACTGGAAAATGCCACGTCCTGGCCCTGGTGGGACACAGGTGTGAGCTCCCGGTGTTTTTCAGTCCAGAGCAGGGCTGAACAGCTCCAAGAAAAAGAAAAGTCACAGTCCTGGGAACTTCTCTGCCTCAGCTAGCTAAAACAAACTAACTAGAAGCAAAGGAGAGCTCTCTCCCGCTGTGTGTCGATGCTGCAGAGAACACAGTCCAGGAGCAGGAATGCTGGGGAGCAAGTGCAGTTTCTGCAGACAAACTGCGCGCTTCTCTCCCCACCTTCGCTCTCAGAACCAGTCTTCAAGGTGCAGAACTTAATATCCAGCATAAGGAGAACAGACAATTGGGGATACAAGCATCATAAAGTCACGCCAGGACACTCACTTATTGAAGCTTAACAAAAAACATTTCTCAAATACCCAGCTGTATGATACACTTGACGCTGGAGGGAGGGTATGCCAACCAGAGGAGCCTTGTCAGACATGAGAGTTGGGCCCATGCAAATCTCATAAAGTTCAACAAGGCAAAATGCAAGGTCGTGTATGTGGGTCACAGCAATTCCAACCACAAGTACAGGTGGACAGGCTGGTGGACAATGGATTGGGAGCAGCCCTGAGGAGATGACCTGGGGGTGTTGGTGAAGGAGAAGCTCAACATGACCCAACAACATATAGCTGCTGCCCAGAAAGCCGATTGTGTCCTAGGCTGCATAAAAACCAGCATGGCTAGTATGGCAAGGAGAGGATTCTGCTACTCTGCTCTAGACTCCCAAGACTCCACCTACATCCTGCTCTGAGGGCCCCAGAAGATGAAAGACATGGATGTCTTGGAATGAGTCTGGAGGAGGAAGACCAAGCTAGTCAGAGGAATGGAGCACCTCTCCTATGAGGACAGCCTGAGAGAATTGGGGTTGTTCAGCCTGCAGAAGAAAACACTCCAGAGAGACCTTATAGCACCTCCCAGTGCTATAACAGGCCTACAAGAGAGCTGGAGAACTTTCAAGAAAGGCATATAGTGACAAGAAGGAATGGCTTCAAACTGGAAGAGGGCAGTTTTAGATTAGATATAGGAACAAAATTCTTTACTGTATGGGTGGTGAGGTACTGGAACAGGTTGTCCAGAAAAGTTGTGGATGCCCCATCCCTAGAAGTGTTCAAAGCCTGGTTGGACGGAGCTCTGGGCAACCTGGTCTAGTGGAAGGTTTCTGTGCCTGTGGTGGGCATGGTTGGAATTAGATGAGCTTTAAAGTCCCTTCCAACGCAAACCTATTTTGGATTCTACGTCCCTATGACATAAGCCTTTGTAGATATTTCATGCTAATTTTACACTGAGACTTAACTTGCAGTTAAGCTGTGCAGCAAATCACACTAAGGCCAGTGTCCACATTGGACACAGAGGAGTCCTGCAAAAATCACCTTCAGCAAAAGAAGGGAGAGAGTCTACAGGGCAACACACTTGTGGGGTCTCTTTCCAGTTTTTGGAGGATGCATCTTCTTTTTCATCCTAAACTCCTGATTGTGTTGCCTTTTTCCTTTGCCCATTGTCTGAGGTACTAGGAAGGTACAGACTTCCCAAATATCCTACCACATATTCCCTCATCAACATGTATTTTCCCCATATCATGCATTGTAAGATCATTAAATTTAGCTTTAAGCTCACCCTGGGCAGAGAAGTTCATACTCATAAGTCTATTATGGCTTCTCATTTCCCCCAAAAGTTCAGATTGTGCTCTGCAACAAACTCACACAGCTTGATGCTCGTTAAGACCTCCGTACCCATTCTTCCAGAACTTGATTGGTCCTTTCAGGTGATTAGTCACATACTTTGTTCATAAAGACCCCGACACTCATTCTTCCAGACCCTGACTGGTTCTTTCAGGTTATGTAGCTATTTGTAAAGACATATACACCCATTTCTCCTATTAAAGCCAAAGCTTATTTTTACAAAAAACATACAATCTTAAACATCTCTTAAGTATTTAAAATATGTTGCCAGTATTTAAAATCTCCCTCCTTAATTCAATCCCAATTTTGTCTAGTTTGAGCTTGCTGTTGTATTCCATTGTTCACTCTTTCTGCTGTGTTGTGAATCTTCTGCTATCAGAAATTCTTTGTCTGTGTGGGTTACAAACCAACTCTCTTCTTTTCATCACTAGTTTCTTGTGGCTTGCGGCATAGGGTGTGTTTTGCAGATTTGTTCTGAGCTTTACAAGCTCTTCTTCCCTTTTAAAAGTGTAAAACTGGGTGACTTCAGCCAGCCTCACGCTTTCATCATTTCTAGATATTTAAGTCTCCAACACCATACCAAAATGACAGTATATTTAATAGGTGCTACCTGCTCCCTGTCAGCCACAATATTATAGCCCGGCTTATGTTTATTTGGTTAGCCATCACAACCCCACAGTCCTTCTTCCTTCCCAAGTCACAGTTTTTCACTTTGTATGTCTAACTTATATTCTGTACTTCTACATGTGTCACCCTGACTTTTCCAGCATTGAAATTATTTATTTTTAATAAGTTTATTTCACCCAGTAATCCAATTTCCTTTACAGAACTAATCTGTTCTTATTACTTACAGTGTCAACAGTATTTGTATCAGTAGCAGTTTTTATGAGTAATTATTTTAACACTTCCTTTCCAATGATTAATAGATCTATCGAATAACTTAGGCCAAATGAACAGATTCCTACAACAACTCACCAGAAACCTCTACATTTTGATAATTAAGAAACAACTCACCAATTTACAAACTACTTAAAATGTGCTAAAGTGATATTGTAGAGTGCCAAACTTTAAGTGCAACGTAGGGTAATTTTTTTTGCCAGTTGCTTCACAGCATCAAGCTATACCATGACAGCATGTTTATCTCTGTCAATAAAGATTTGTGTCTTATTAAAAGCACACGTTTTTTATTTCTCTTAGACTTTCTAATACTGCTTCATCTTGATGTTACACTTTACAGGTACTATTTGTCTATTTTACTAACTTGTGAGAAGCATTCAGAATGTTACATCCAGCACCATACAGTTATCTGCCTATTTGGTGGCAGCCACTTTGTTGTCCTCCACCTTTGTGTGCTACATGTTCCTGTCTGATAAGCACTGGCAAAGATTGTTTCTTCATTGGAGAACATCATCCTGAGTGAGGAAAAACTGCAGTTTCCAATATGTCCAAAAACCAGAGGAATATTCTTGGCTGGTACTTAAATTTTGCATTGAACCACATGACCAGTCAAATCCACACCACACAGATGTCAGCTGGTGTCATGGTTTTGTTTTGAATTGTACCACAAAAAGGATTAAATTAAAATTTACATGAATAACTTAGGAATACAGAAAGCATTGAAGACAGGTTTCAAGAAGTGTATATGAAAAGACTTAAAAAATCCTGACTTTAATGATTCGGGGGAGATAAATAAACAAATTATGAGTGCACAGAAATATATAAAATTATTTTTCTTTTTTTCTGACAAGATTCATCACAGGCAGCTTTATTTTGTGAGCTCTTTAGACTTCAGATATGAGTTTGATCTTTCACTGGAGATTTTATTATATCCAGTCATTGTCAAATCAATAGTTCATTTTTTATTTAATTCCAATGATAATCATTCCACACATTCATACTGATATGTCTATTTTAAAATAAACTATCAATTAAAATAGAAAACCTGCCTCCAAGGCAGGACAAAAAGAGAGGGTTAGTGACAGGTTCATAATCAAAGCTCCTGTCTTTATTGAGAAATAAACACTTGTGAGGATTCTCAGTGTATTTTATAGTCTTAACGGCTGTCAGGTCTCCCTTGATTGACCCTGAATAAAATCTAACTAGGGGTGTCAAAAAAATATGTCCATCAACTTTGCTCATGCATTACAACATAAAAATTGACTGGAGTCATTGACTACAGGTAGCAGTGAGCAAAACTACACAAGATAAATACTCTGGTTTGTGGATACTCATTCAATCCACTTTCGTCTGCCACCTTGATTTTTGGATTGGGCACTCATGGATAAAAAGTAGGTGATCTGAAAAAATCGTGTGTGTCTTTTAAAAGACAGTATCATGTTATGTTACTCCCTTCACAGAAATTTATGTTACATGGTGTTAAACCATGGGCTAAGCTTAATGTAACACGATGCATTAAAAACTGCACATCATGATTGCAATGTATGTCAGAACAATGAATTGTTATATCACATATCTCTTCATTTGTACGTAGGGGACCCATGGAAATAATTCGCAAAAGGATATATTCTCCTTTTGATGCACACACATAAATCCCTTTTTCTCTCACTAGTTCTAGTTCTTCACCTAATGGTTGGTCTGAGCTAAGAAAAACTGCTTTTTAAAAAGCCTCAAGTTAGCTAGAAGAGGTTTGAGTTGTAGCTAAGCATTTACTACGGGCACAGTTTAACCCTGAAAACTGTAGGAGAGGGCTGTTTTGTAACCTACGCTCTCCAGTAGTGTCATATTTGAGGAATCACCATTGCTGCCTTCTCTACCTAGAGTAAATTGTACTGTCACTATAACTTTGCTGAAAATGAGTAGGTTTCCATCTGTTTTTATACTTCCACTTCCCAGTGAGCTAATTCCTTTTCACAGAAGCATAGTTGAAACCAGAATCCATCCCAGTGGTGTTTGGAGAAGGTACAAAGGCAACAATGAGAAAGGACTTCACCCCTGACCCTTTGCAGCTTCTGCCTGGTATCTCCTTTCTCCCTTACTTAGCTTCCCTATGTAACTGAGCCTCTCCTGTAACAAAACACAGCTCCCACTTGAACCACCATATTTAGTAGGTACCTTACAAACTGTGCAACAGCAATCCATTTTATCCTTGTCCGATTCCATACCTGTGCTACTTACCTGTATCTGTGGTGTTGAACAACTCTCTAAGTGTTTTGGGGAGATATTTGTGGAAGACAATTCTGACCAGGAATAATCACCTGTTAAGAAAGTGGATCAAGAAGTTTGCACTACAAGAATTCTGATACTATCTCGTATGCTGACAGCCAGGGAAATTCATTCTTGTGCACTTAGATGGTGCCTAGTGTTACAGCAACATGCTAGATTGACTACACAGACTCTGACATGAGTTCCAACAAAGAGGACTCACTTTATTACATCACTGACTCCATATATACAGTATAGCAAACAGACCAGTATGATTGGTAAGCAAGGTCAACACCTCTCCAACCACACTGGTCAAGACAGGTGTCTATCAAGAGAACTCCACCCCCCATGAAAGAATGTAAACATCTATATTGTTTACAGGAAAAGCGTGAGAAAGGAATTTCTCAAAGACAAACATCAGAAGGCAGAAAAGCATAGCAACAGCCTAGATGTGTGCTGGCAGTGGTACAGAGGCTAATTTTATCTACTTAACATATACTAAAAATTAAATAAATATGAATAACTTTTATTGAAAATCTGATCTCATTTTGCAGTATCCTTTAGGGAGGCTGAAAGAAATTTTGTTTTCCTACAAAAAAAGATAAAATTTGAAGGCTAAATAATTTCCACGTTTTGTTTGATCATAAATGAAAATGATATTATAGTCAGACTGCACACATGGTTTTGATGGGTAAACAAAATACTATAAAAGCTCATTGAGCATTTACTTATTAAAATAATAGTCTCAGTCCTCAGCTGAAGCACACGTGAATTTGGTCATGGGTTTTTCAAGCTGTCAAAACCAACTGTCAGTGGATAGACAAAGTGTAGGAAACTGCCACTGGGGCTTAGTGGACTAAACCTTAGTGGCTGCACTTCCCTCTGCAAGGTTTGCTCCAACCTCAGGAGCACAGGTGGCATACTGTCTTAAATTTGAACTATACCAGGTGACAAAAGAATTGGCTCTAAAGCTGAACTATTGGTATAACACAAAATAGCTTTGCTGCAAAAAGTCCCTTATTAGAGCCAAGCAAATAAACTTAAAAGGGAGATAGAGATATGATTAGAATGCAGAATTAACAAGACTCAGTATTTGCACTCCTTACAAGTTGACTATTTCTTATGGGTAGTGTTTAATTGAGAGACATTAATTGGGAACTGTTACTATGAAAGGAACTTGTGGCATACTGCAATGCTTTTGAGTGTGTCTGCACTTTTCTTGCAATGCAGCATATGTACAGCCATAACTTCTTAAGCTGGTCTTTCACAGAGAAGTTAAGAGTTGTAGGTAGTGTTTGCACCCTGGTGTGCTTGCTTGCAAGTATATTAAGTGCACTGTGCACACTCCAGATCAAACATATACTACGTAATTGTTTATGTGTGCAGACATTTCAGCTCATCAGGCTGACTAGATGCTTCCATGAAATGGGAATGAGGAGTAACTACTATACGTGCTCTTATCCACAAGAAACACACAAAATCTAGACGGACTTTTTTAGACAGAAGGCATAGTGAATTGGCAGCAACAATTACTCCCACTAAAGTAAATTTGTACACAACATGTAACAAACTGCCTTGAAAGTATTGCTTATGTGGATGGAGCCAGATGAAAGCTGGAATGACCAGGTGACACTGGTGAGAGAAGAGGAAGTCATATTCACAGCAAGCACAGCTTTATATGTGCGCTGCTGGGCAGGTACAATACAGGGGAATATGTAAAAGGTATGTTTAAGGGTCCGATGTACGGAATGACTTGCCCTGTATGTCAGCGTAGCTACAGCATCAGCAAATTATGTTTAGGCACCTGCCTCTATGCAACAGTGCTCTCATAATGACTAGGGCTAATAGATCTTATGAAAAACCTTCAACCAGATGCAACACAAGCAGAATGCTGCCAAAAATCATTGAAGAATTGACAGTTTCTGTACCATCCAAAAGGTACAACAGGATTCACAGTCTTCATAAAGGATTGTATCCAACTCCAGTGTAACACTATTAATTTGCATAGAAATGTATCTATGATTGACTAGGCTAGAAATTGTTTCAAAGGAGCTCTGGAAAACAAACTCCCCCCACACACCTTTATTTATAAAGGAGTGTCTGTCCTGGAATGCACTATACATACTTCACTGGATATCCAGATATCCATACCCTTAGAAATTAAATTACTGGGGTTTAAAATATTAATTAATAATTTTCAATTATTAATACAAGCATGTATTAATAACAAAGTACGTTGTGCTTTCTGACACATTTTACAATATACTCCATGATCCATAAGCAACACCTTTTTCACATTATCATCATATATGCTTAAATACGAACACAGATTTGGTATATTTTCATCTATTTAGTAAAGTGAATTAGCTAGTAAGAGAACAATTGCATTCTACTTCTAAAATTCAGTAGCTGAGCCTAAGCATTGTCAGTAATGCAAGTTAATTCTTCAGGGCTAGAAATAAAACATTTTAAGCACTTGGAAACATGAGTTATTTTCTTAATGTTGCTGCTTCTAGGCAATTTTTAATTTTGTACTGTTGTTTTTTGTTGGCCCTCTCACTAAATTGAACAACTTTGTCAAACATAGAAGTGACATTGAGGATTATTCTCGAAAAAAAATTCATGTGAAGGTGTATGGTGGTAATTCAGCTTTACTTGGAGAGTTCTGTGTTTTCGAAGAGTATGTAGTGTAATTGAGTTGCCTTGGAATTTTTTAGAGAACAGCTTCAGCCCCAGCATGACTTGATACAGCTTTCTAAAGACAGAATAGTAAGATTTGAGTTTCCGGCAAAGTAAAGGGCTGCATTTTCCTTTGTCTCTGCCAGAATGCTGCCCTCCTTTCTCCCCCTCCTGCATGGCTGATGGCAGATTTGTGTATCAAATACATAATACATCTGTGAACTTATCTCCAGGTCATAGTTGTTCATGGTGTTGAGCTAGTGTTGATTTTGAGACCAGCATCCCCCTTCAGTAACAACCTCCTAAGGGAAGGCTGTGTGTTCCAGGTCTCCTGGGAGCACTTGCTGGGCTCTGTAAGAGGGGTCATTTTCATCCTCCTCTGCAGATAACACACAGCTCTGTGGACTTGAGCAGTCTTGGCCTTGCTTATACTATGTCTGAAAGGGGTCTGGTGGTGCCAGCCACTTTGCCACAGCTGCTGGCTAATGACCTGCAACTGTCACCAGAAGCAACATGACTTCCTGCCTTGCAGTCAGCTTTTCCCAAGAGATATTGGTCACTGGCAATGCCAAAGGTCAGGGCAATCCACTAACACAGGACAAAAGGATGTGGGGGAAAAGAAAAAATCCTCTGCAGACCTTCCTGAACTGCACTTCACTGAAAATGTATTTGCCTTTATTTGTTCATTGAAGCTATTTTTTTTTCTTTCTTGTTGATTTAAATACTCATTATGGGGAAATTCTTTCAAACACAGACTCTGGGCGCTGTTGTTTGTTTTTTTTTCCAGGAATGTGTACCCTTAAATGGTTAGCCTCTACTAAGTATAATCATAAAGGAAAACAGCCCTTGAACCAGCAGTCAATTTTAACTATAGGACTGAGCCGCCAGTACTAATCTTGCCTCTTTATAGCTTTTTCCAACCACCAGACACTAAGGGGCCAGACAGGTTTTTTTAGAGATCCTTGGCCAAACTATGACAACACTAAGTTGTAGTGTTTAAAACCTAGTTTAATCATTATACAATAACTTTACAATTAAAGCTTTATTTTCCTTAGCAGGATTTCATTATTAGTATAGCACAGAATTTATTATGAGAATAACACAGGATTTCCAGGAACAGAATTATACACAAAATGGATCAGGTTGGAAGGGACCACAGTCGGCCATCTGGTCACCTCCCTGCTCAAGAGAGTCATCCCAGACCACATGGCACCGGATTGTGTCCTCGCAGTTCCTGAGTATCCCCAGGGAGGGAGACTCCTCACCCTCTCTGGTCAATCTGTTCCAGGCCTCAGTCACCCACAGGGTAAGGAAGTTCTTCCCCATGTTCAGGTGGAATTTCCTGTGCATCAGTGTCTGCCCATTGCCTCTTGTTCTATTGCTCAGCATCACTAGGAAGAGCCTGGATCCATTCTCCTTACACCCTCCTTTTAGATGGGTTTTATGCGTTCTCCTCTCAGCTGTCTCTTGTCAAATCAGTGTAGTGCAATCTCTAAGTAGTAAAATATACAATTTATAATACAATTTCATTTATGATTTGTTCACATGGACCCTCTGCAGACTGGGTTGGATCACAGCACACTATTTACAATATCAATATAACAATCATAATCTATACTCGAAAATCGTATAAAAGAGCATAAGCCACTCCCTCAGTCCTCAGAGGAAATAGATGAAGGCAGAAGTGTCGCTGGCCATTGGGATGTCCCAGGTCTCACTGACCAGTGACAGCTCTGGTCCGAGTTCCTCCTCAGGCAGGCAGTGTTCTGGGCACTGCAGGCAGGCACTGCAGGCAGGCAGTGTTCTGGGGGCTGCAGACAGTGCTGTGCGGTCTGCAGCTTCCCAGCTGGCCGGGTGTTGGGACATGCAGGTGGGCACGGGGCGGTGTGATCGGCCTGGTGCCGAGGAATATTGAGGCCAGTGGAATGGGGAAATCTGTTTAGTTTGTGTTCTTTCAGGGCTTTCAGGGCCTGATAGTGGGAGGAGAGCGCACGAACACAGCACAAGAGAATGGCTGCTTGCCTTGTGAGATGGCGTTAATCATGCGGACCCCGCTACACAGGGTCAGGAGCGGGTGGTGCCAGTCACCCTCCAGTCCAGCAACACCACGGTACTCGTCGGACCCGTTCCTACCGCGGCATCAAGGGTGCGCTCCCACCCTTCTGCCCGTGCGCGAACGAACCCGAAGGGCGCCGGGACGCTCCGCCGGGACGACACCGCTTCCCGGCCATCTCCACTGCGCCGGGGCAGGGGGGAAAGGCGCGGGGCTCCCGCCCGCTCCGGTGGTGCCGCCCGGACTGGCGGCTCGGCGCATGCGTGGCGCGGAGCTGCGCAGTCACGGCGCTCGCCGCCATGGCCGACCCGCGCCTCAGGCAGATCAAGATCAAGACCGGTGTCGTGAGGAGGTGAGTGGCGGCTGGGGCACAGCCGGGCCGAGGGACCGCAACCAGGATCCGTGCGGGACCCGCCGTGGCGGGCACGGGGCCCGCCGTGCCGCGCGCGGGGCCGCGGTGCTGCGCGGGGCTGGCGGGCTGTGCCGGAGAGCGGCCCTGACACGGGCTTCCACCCTCGCGTACCGCCGTCGGGACCAGGCCGCGTTTTTCCGGGACACGGTTATATGCGAGTTTCATTCCCTTTCTTTAGCGCCTTTGGGAGTCGAGGGTAGTCACCCAGCCCCCTCGGTGCGCAGGGCAGTCTCGCCTCATACCTTGCTGAGGTATGAAGCCTCAGATGTTTGTGTTTTGTTTTGTTGTGGAGGGGGGGGGGGTGTTTGTTTGGTTTGGGTTTTTGTGGGGTTTGTTTGTTTGGTTGGTTTTGGTTTTGTGTTGGTTTTTTTTTTCAAAGCTGCTGTTGAATATTTCTGGTTCAGAAGCTGCAGAACCAGTGGCATCACAGAAGCAGTTAGGTTGGAAAAGACCTCTGAGATCATCGAGTCCAATCCATGGCCAAACACCACCACCTTGTTAACTAAACCACAGCACTCCAGGCTTTCCTAAAACTCCTCGAGGAATGGGGATTCCACCACCTCCCCAGGTGGTCCTGGTACATTCGTCACCACAGCCTTGATCTTTCCTAGTTTTAACAGAGTTGTGGTTTTTAAGAAAAGTGTATCTCTCAGGATCACTCTTATAGTTTTCAACACTGTTTGGTCACGATGGGGTTTATAAAGACACTGCTGACTCAGGCAGAGACAAAAATTAGTGTGTGTGCTGTATGAGGATGTTAAATAGTGCAGTTTCATACTATCAGCTTTATGTTATGACTCTGCAAATTCCTGTAAATAAGATATGCACATTTTCTCATACTTGATTCACTTTGAAAGGTCGGACTTGAAGACTAACACTGTTGGTGTTAGTTAAAGGCACTTCAGAATTTCTCTGTACATGGGAGCAAACCACACAACTGTACACATTTCAGAGCAAGTACAAAGAAAGGATGGAAATGTTTGGGTAAACAATACAAATGCAGTCAACAGGATTTAGATTTGCTTTTGGAGAATGTCCATGTGAATAAGCAAGTAAACTTGGCTTGAGTATGTTGTGCAGTAGCAACAGGCTTTGTTCTACAATATCTACAGTTGCTCTGCAGCAGCTGGCGTTCTCTAAGTGCAGGTAACTTTAAAAAAAAGAGAGAAGAGAAGTGTTACCTTAACTCCCTGTGGGGACATGATACAGCGACAGCTCCCAGTTCTGTAACAGCTGCACACAGATACAAGAAGAGGTATGACTCTATCCCAGTCCACCCTTGCTTCTCTAACCAGAAGCCTAGTTATACATTCTGCTACAGTGGGCATACATGTGACCTGTGTCAACTTGGGAACATTAACATTCTCCTATTATTTTGAACTAGAACAACTCCATAGGTATTTTTTCCTGGTGCATGAGATGACTTGCACAGAGGGTTATTAAGCATTCTATAAAGTGACTGACTTAGCACTTCAGTTACTTTTTATTAGATTTTTTTTCTGTTCAGTTTAGAAAATCACATTGAATCTAGCATGTAATACTGATTTCCAGCCATGTTCAGTGCTCAGGCTTTAAGAATATATAGGAAAGAAGGTAGGGTTCAAGAACTGTTAGTATATAGAGAGCTTTTTAGACATTTCATTTGACTTGTATTAATCATCTGTTGTAGCATTTCTTTTTTTTTCATTAGTTACCGAACTTGTCACTTTTTTTGCGCACTAAGAATGAAGCAGCTGTTCCACTTTGGTATTTTATTTTAAGCTATAAGTCATAAATTCTTTGTGTACTTCTCTCAAGAGACTGTATTCTAGGTTGTAGATAATTTACTTGCTTGCACATTTCTTACATTGTTGTGTATCACTGAAAGAAATTTAAACGAGAAATAGGGAGATCTTTTGCTTTTTTGGCAAATCTGATAGCCAGGCTCTTGGCGATTTTATACTTTCAACAGTTTGTAATTCAAAAGAAGTAGATTTGATGAGCATGAATAGTAATATTTTCTGTATTTGTGGCTTATGTCTTAGCAAGCAGTGCTTCTCATTGAATCGCTTCAAAATAGTTTTACTCTCAGTAAATCCAAACAAATACCCACTGGACAGTCAGAGAATTGACTAGGGGGAAAAAACCAAACTTCTAAAATCCTTTATTTGCATTTCAGATTGGAAATAATTTTAAAAACCACCTCAAACAAAGTAAGTTGGGTTGCCTGAAAACAGCACTGACATTTGCCCATAGTTTCCATCTGATTAAGTGGAAGTGACACGAGTAGATTAGAATGAGACTAAGACAATTCACATTGCAATTGTGTTAGTTTAACTTTAACAATCTTTTAACATGCTTGTTTAAATGTGGCTGACATACCATAATTACAAATCTACAAGCCTTGATTATAGAATTTTACATCATGAACCTATGGGGAAAGTGTATTGATTTTTTGCGAAGCAATTCCTTTTTTTTTTTTTAATTTACCGTTCTAAAACTGTGGTATCTTCACAAGATTGTTCTTTTGCCTGCTACACTGGTGTTGATACTATTTTTTCTCTTTGTGAAGTAGCATCATTCTGCAAAGCAATTTACACTGATTCTCCCCCTCTCTTCAAGCACAGGAAGTTCTGCAAGTTACACAAAACTGTTGGTCTGGGTTTAAACATAAATGGGAACAATTCTCTTAAATTGAATTATTTTACTGGTGAGTTCAGGATATATTTTGTGCAAGAGAAGTATGAAGAATGCAAAGACTCCTTCTGCTTTTTCATTTCATTGCTAATTCAAGCACAAAACCAGTTTGTGTTCTTGGTTACTTAATAAATTCGCTATTTCTGGTATGAGTCAGAAATTTTCTCCATCTTCTGTCCACTGTATGAAGTATGGTTTCTTTCTTGCATGTTGCCCATTAGCCATATACCCTCACTGTGACTCACAGCACCAATATATTGGTAAGAAACTCACGTCTCTCTTCTTTATTCTTGTTATAATTAGAAGATTGTGTGCAAAAACTGTTTGTTAGCTCAATTAATGGGAAGGGCTAGGATATCTCATATTATTTGGGTATTGAGGAATGATCTGCCGAGCTGGTCAGCTATACTGAGTCAGCATGATAAAGTGATTTAATGTGTGTACACTACACATCTGAGAGCTCAGGGATTCAGGAGTGTGGATATACAGAATGCTCTGTTGGATACAAGCTGGCTCCCAAAGCCACTAACTGTGAAGGGTTAAATAACCCTTTTCAGAGTGCAGATTGTGCATCTGTTGCTCAGAGTTGTCACCAGCTCAGTCCTGGAGTCGTAAATTTGGGTTCAGCGTTAGCCAAGTGTAGTAACTGTGGTCCGGAGCTACTTAGATATGTCTTAAGTACCTTTTGTAGTGGTCCTGGCATCAGGATCAGATACATAAAGTCTTGAGTTGGCCCTGAGTTTGAGGACTGCTTAAAATATTTGAGACTTACTATCATAGTCTCTTTTCCCACATAAAACCCCCTACTTTATGCGGTCTGAGAAAAGAGTGCAACTGCATTTACATTGTCTCAGGTAACATCTGTGACATACATAGTCACCAACCTGGATAATTAGTTGGAAGGTCTAGAAACAAACCTTCTTTCTTATTAAGGGTTTCCTGTTTCTCTGATTCTTCTCAATACAAGTTATCTTTTAACTTTTAACAGTAACAAACAGTACCCACGCAAAAGCTGTGACAAGAGCACAGTTGCTGTGGAAATTGCATAATGTGTAGGTTTGTTTTTTTAAATGGGGTTGATTCCACTTCTTATTATACCTTTAAAGCAGGCCTAAGTAATTCCTTTTGAGAAATATTTCACAAATTTAAATTAGTAATGATCAGATCTGTAAAAGATTGTCTGTCGCATTCCTTCTTCTATCCCATTACCTCTTTAAAAAAACCCAGCATCTCAGTTTTATTGTGTTTACCATTATCTTCTGCCCACTGAGGTAAAACTGTCTTCTGTATGTCGATGCTGACTATAATAATGTATTAATGTTATAATTTTAACTGGCAAATTAAAACATGTCCAAGGAGGTTTATGACCATAAGAGTTGTTAGTGATACAATATTAAGGAGGAAAGCATTTTTTTTCCTTTTTTAAAATTTTGATTTGTGTGAGAATATGTGCAAAACTGTGGCCTTTAACCTTCAGTTATTTAAGCAGTCTTTCAAAAGTTTGGAGGTACAGTAGTTCCAGTTGATTGGTAGTACCAGTTTGGTGGCTTTATGCATATGTGTAGTGCTTTTGTCTTTTTTTTTTTCGTTGTGGCGTGGTGCCACATACTCACCTATGTGGTTTAAACAGATACAAATAATTATTTTCTGTTGAATTAGAATGTGGATCCATGGGAAATCTAGAAAAATCCTATTAAATTATCCTAGTGCTTTATATGCAGGAGATGAATTACAGCTGTGCTAACAACCATTATCCATCCTGGCTTGACTTTAAGTATTATTGAATTGTATGTGTCATATAGGTGGAAATCTCATTCAAGACCACAAGGTCCATTGTTTTTTCTTTTAACTGTGGTAAGTCTTTCTGATGCATTGTGAATTACCTATACACATAATAAGACTGTAATTCTATTTAATTTTTCTCATTATTGTAGCACTTGGAGTTACTCCCAGCTGGGAGGGGCCTAGAGGGGAGGAAGTAGATTCTGTGGTTTTTTTCTGCAAAACAAAAAATCTTGACTGAAGCTGATGCCTGGGTTATAAAGGGAAAATGAAGTGAAGATCTTTGGCAACCCAAATTGTTTCCACATCAGAGGCTTCATTTCTTGTTCTTCTCTAAAACTGAATTTCTTGGGCTCCTTAGCATTTACAACTTTCTGTAGAGGCAAGAACAAGTGAAACTGTGAAGATTCAGATCTCTGGTAACACAGATGATACAAAAATTTTTAACTTTAAGCAGTTTTTAGCTTGAAATAATTTTCTGACTTAAAAAATCATGTATATGATTTTCATCTTTTTTACAGTAGTAATCCGTGAGAAAACCCTAGCTTTCAAAGTAATGCTGAAATGTCTTGGTAAATCTAAGAGTTCTGTAAGCTGTTAGATGCAAAAGGGGCTAAAAATTATGCACATACTTGTGTATTGTTACATCTTGAGTTTTAAGAGAGAAAATTTATCTTTGGTGATGGTTTTGTTGCTAGAAGAAAACTCATAAATTTGGTATCCTGTCTAAATCAGAAAGTAGGCACTCATGGCTAAGAAAACATGGCACTTTGCATACCTGGGTCAGCTACTGTATTTCTTCATCCTTCCTTGGCTTTTTCTCTTGGGCCCTTTCGTCTGTAAAGTTTGTATTCTTATGTAGCCTTAGGGAACCCAAGAGAGTGCGTTAGTAAAATTTGCAATTAGGGACCTTTTATTTTAAGCTCTGCAGGTAGTGATTAGCATATTGCCAGTGTTCCTGCAGTTGCTGAATTACTTGTCCTACAATTATGCGTAGTGTTAATACATTATACTATAAGAAAAATTACTATTGTACTATTAATACTAATATTTACTATAAGAAATCTAGTATACTGTAAGGAAGAAAAGCTGTACTTTGTACAGCTGCACTTTTATGGACATCTAAGTTTGAATTAAGCATAGATATCTCATTCTCTAGTCAATAAATACTGTCACTATGCTCTTAGGCTGAATCCATGGCGTATTAGCATGTACAATGGTTAACAGTAAAAATAGTTCTGATGGGATACATGGCCTTGCAATAGTGAATTTGCTTAGTAGCAAAACTGAGCAATTCCCCCTCATCTTCTTCAGAACTCTGCTTGCTCAGTCTAGCCAGGAGAATGTTTCTTGTGTCGATTTTTCTAATACTGGAGAGAAGTCTGTGTTTGGTGGCTTATGCACACAGGTCCCATTCTAGCTTATGTAGAATCTGGATTGTCAGCAACTGTTGGATGTTGGGGGAACATTAGGAGTAGTAGCATATGCTTACTCTATCCTCCTGCCATTTTACCACTTCTATTCTAAGCATCCGTTAGTAGTTTCTGTCTGTGACTGTGGAAGAAGGTAGAATTTTTGTCTGTATACAGAGGATCTTGATTTCATTATGGATGCAGAAAACCCCCATTGTGTATATTTTTTTCATCTGTCAAATTTCAGATAAACTGCTCTTCTTACAATCAGAGGTAGATCAGCTTGCTGCTGCTAATGATGCAACTACAGAAGGTGACAGTATTGATGTATATGGACTGGAGTAAGAATATAGGTACCTTTGTGAAGTGAGGAACAAGGGCGATTTGGGGCTCTTTCTACTGGAGCCAGAAGTTAGAAAAGCACTTGCAACTCTGCACCCAAGGAGAGTTTTTGATCAAGGTGAAGTCCCTTGATCAAAGTGATCCTAAATATGGAGATCTCATTTCCCTCTCCCCTTCTCTGGTTCTCTGGTTTCTGATGCTAGTCAAACCTTTTGCTGAGCTCACTCAATTTGCTTAACACAGGAGAAAAACTGTCATATTGTTGTTTGTTTGGGCTTTGGTTTCTTTGGGACTTGTTTGTTTTCTTTGTTTGGTTTTTGTTGTTTTTTATTTTTCAGGGAGTGATTGTTGTTGTTTTCTTTGTTGAGGATTTTTTGTTTTGTTCACTGTATTAATTTCCTGCAGTTTTGGTATGGAGAGATCATTTGAACATTAGTGCTGGCAGATGTATGTGCTAGAGCCAGGGAGGGGAAAACCTCTGTTCACCAGTAGTCAGCTTTTTTACTATGTCGAACCATCTTGTGTTACTTTGCTCTTCAGATTGGAGAGCTGAAGTGAGGGAAGGAGAGTGAGTAAAGGAAAATGGATAAGGAAGTAAATCATAATCATATGGAAAGGACTTTTTTTTCTCCTTCTATCTTAAGATTCTGTCAAGCCCTTTGGGCTCTTCTGGGTTTAGTCTCCAGCTTTAAAATAATTAAACTGTTTCTTAGAGAGAAGACAGAAATTTAAATTATTAATTGTTAAGTGATGTGAAAGTCAAATGTGTAAAGAATTTTAAAAGGGCAGCCATAGCTAGGAGCTGATCTCTTGCCTGTAAAAACATTTATGGTTGTTTTGTTCTTCAGTGATAAAAAGTCCATAACTTGATTTCTAGAGGCAGGTATACCACCAGGAATGTCACATTATTTGTTTCTTTATATTCTTTCCCTAGTAGTTAACTGCTGACTGGCAATAGAGGCAAGGTGTAGAATAACTGGATCTTATGCCTCTACTTTTTCATTTTGAAAGGCTGGGAGCTTCTAGTAAAGTACTCTTATTCTGTTTGGGTTATTTTCATCATTGTTTCTAGGGGTCCGGACCTCTTCTCCAGGATCCATGAAAAATAACTAAGGAAAGCAAGCTTGTCGGTAGATTTAAGTCACGTATTTGGGAGCCTTCACTTCAGTTGAACATTTATGTATAGCTGAAAAGAGCTAATACAAATGGAGACTTGAAGAATGAGAATAAGCTAATCCTGTACGCAGTTGTTTGTCAGTTTTTACTTCTTAAACAATTAGTGTTAGAAAGGAAAGGAAGGACTTGAGAATTTTTGGCTCATAGGTGTATTTTTAAGGAGGGAAAACAAAAATTTAGTCACTAGGTGATACCGTAATTATTTGCCACATGCCTCAAAGCAAAAGCTATCATACACTTCTTGATAGTTTGTGGAACTGCTAGCACTTGCTAGAAAGCAGAATGATATGTACAGACGGCAACAAAATATGTTAAAAATGAAACTTCCTTACAGATCTTGTGTTAACATCTAACCCAACTGCAAAATATTTTATACCATTATTTTAATTGTGACTCTTTGTTCTAGTATTTAGATAGCTTACTCTTCACATAAATGGTTAATTTTTTTAAAAAATCATTACTGTCTTAAAATTTGAGGCCTTATTTTGAAACTCCAGGATAAAAGAGGAAGAGTGAAGTGTAAATAACACTTTAATGTCCAAAGGAAATACTGAATCTGTGTAGAGAATAAAAGAACAAATCTACATTGGCTCTGAATGTTTGAATGTGACTTGACCAGTGCAGTAAGAAATTGAATGTTTCGATACTTTGTAGACATGTTGGATAGAACTGGACTTGGGCAGGTTTCTCTATCCACTTCTCTAAGACTTTTCTGCCTTTTCAGAACAGATCAACCTTACAGTTACACTGTATATTATAAAATTATAGTCAGTGATTTGCAAATACATTTCAGAAAATGATGACTCCTAGGAATTTCTGGATGTTAGGTATACAGTACCAAATCAAGCCTTTGTTTTATTGGGCTGTGGCATCTTGACTTGAACATAAGAATATCTGTAAGCCTTCCAAATAGTATTTTTGTACAACAATTTGTGGCACAAGAAAGTGCACAGCACCATAATGTCACACGGGGGTTGCACTGGTTTTGCATGGCCTGGTTTTTGTAGCAGGGGGGCCACAGAGGTGGCTTCTGTGAGAAGCTGCTGGAAGTTTCCACCANCAGCCCGTGGGGGAGGTGCCCGTGCTGGAGCGGGTGGATGCCTGGAGGAGGAGGAGGCTGTGCTCCTGTGGGAGACTGGATGGAGAGAGGGGGCCCTGCTTCCAGGCTGGAGCAGCCTGTCCTTGGAGGACTGCACCCATGGAGAGTGACCCATGCTGCAGCAGTTTTGGGAGGACTGTGTGCCCATGGGAGGGACTCACGTTGCAGCGGTTTTGGGAGGACTGCTGCTCGTGAGATTGGAACCATGCTGGGGAAGTTCACAGAGAACTGTCCCGTGGGAGGGACCCCATGGTCTCACAGGGGAAGGACTCCTCTCCCTGAGCAGTGGAAGAAAACCTCTGATGAAGAACTGGCCAAAATGCCCACGGCCTCTCTCCCTGTGCTGTTGGTCAGAAGGAGGGAGAGGGTGGGGGCAAAAGGTGTTTTTTTAAGGGCTTATTTTTACTTCTCATTATCCTCCTCTGATTTTGTTAGCAAAAAGCTCACTTTGTATCTCTACACTCAGGCTGTTTTGCCCTTGGAGTGTTTTCTCCTGGTCCTTATCTCAACTCATGAACTCTTGGTTAAATTTTTCCCTCCTCTGCCCAGCTGTGGCAGGGGAGGGCAAGCGAGCAGCCCTTGTGGGTGCCTGGTGTTCGGCCAGTGTCAAACCATGATAGGTGTTTATGTCAGTCCTGTGAATGTCTCTGAATTCTGCAAGCTGTTAACTCTGTATGTCAGGAAGGAGGAAGAGCCATAGGAAACA
>WAAE01001628.1:0-2500 GCA_013400495.1 Nicator chloris | reverse complement strand
CTTAATTATTGGTAATTAGGCTTCTGCCTTTCTCCAGTTCTACTTTTAAAAGCTAGTACTTGGCTTACTTGTAGAAATGGGCCTAGTTGATACCTGGAGTATGTGCTCTGCACATACAGCTGAAGATGCTTTGTAAGGCTGGTGGCTCTCTCTGGTTGTGTGAGCCCACAAGGACTCAAACGAGTTGAGGTGTGCATTGCTACAGCCCAGCTTAGACTGACTGCTGTGGAGCCATGGCTTAGGGCTATTTTAGCAACTAAATTCTTGTAAAAAACAGCAAGAGCTCCAGCTGTTGCGTTATCAGTATATTCTCAATGGAATTTTTTTTTGCCATACAGCAGCAGTGGTGCTTTTGTGGCAGCTTCAGTTCACAGAGGTTCTTGAGACCCTAGTAACATTCTGTCCATCCTCAGCACTCCTAGTAGGGCACTTTACTGTGAGAAATTATGAATTCATTTGCACTGATGCACTAATGTGGTCATGAAGCTCTCTACTAGACCTTTGTTTATTCTCTTTTCATTGTATAATATATTCTTTGCTTCTTGGATCTGATCATGTTCTTTTGATGTTAAATTCTCTTCAAACAATCTTATATAGGTTGATCTTACTCTTGTTTGGGGAAGCATTTTCTTCAGCATGATATCAGATCTGCATTAGTATCTCAATGTTTGTTCTGCTGCTGAACTAGCTAAAGAGAAATTGTTCCAGTATTCTTCAGATTTTGAAAAATGTTTTGGTTCATATCTAGTATTGCATAATCTAACATACACCTAATGAATAACATGTAATAAAGTGGGAGATGCAGCAGCAAAATTGCAGTAACAACAAATACTGAAGGTTGATAATGGGATTGCAATGCAATAGTTACTGTAGGACATAGTATTAAACTAGCATAGTATTTCTCTGACCTTCAAACTTATTTACATGACTCTTGAAGCTATGCTTGTTAGCAAAAATCATTGTGCTTCCAAGTATGAATCCTTTATTAGAATTAAAACATGGATTACTTTTCCTTTGAAAGACAGGAAATAAAGAAAATCGTTGTAATATAAGTTACGGAACTGTTACTTATGTCTGTGACCCCCAAACCAGCATCAAGATAAGTGGAGAAAATACTCTTTACATATTATAGCTAAATTCATAATTTCCTAGATAAAGTTTTCTTTTGCAGTGGTTGAAAGCCTTTTTGTGTAAAACTGTATATTTTCTTCCAGGCCTATAGCGTTTGAGTGGGGGGCTGTTATCACTGATGTAACTTTTTACCGTAATAGAACAAGATTAACACAATCACTTGGTTGTTAATTGCAGGCTGGCAAAAGAAAAAATTATGTATGAAAAAGAAGCAAAACAGCAAGAAGAAAAGATTGAAAAAATGAAAGCTGAAGCATGTGATGATTATGGAATTAAGAAGCAGGTAAACCATCCTAGAACTTGTTTTATAAAATCCTTATTTATTTTAATCATTGTCATCTTTAGATAGAGGAATCTCCTGTACTTTTTCTAGACTCATGTTATATAAATACTAGACTAAAATCCTGTCATGAAAAGCAGCCATAGAATTTTCTTTAAGGTGTTAAATTATAAGGATTATAGTTTATGTATCTGTATTACTTAGCACTTTTTGTTAGGATGGCTGTTACTCACTAATTGTGTGTGAGGCCATCACAAACTCTTTCTCAAAAATACAGAGAACCTGTAGTAAATGCATGGTCTGATGGATGTAGGTAAACCAAGTGCTTGCTGCTAACAGCAAATGTTACAGCAAAGTGAGAATGTCTGATAGTTAATATGAAGGGGAAACATTTCAGCTTTTGAGTGCACCTTTTGGTAGAATCACAAACCTCAGAGAAAGAGAGGAGTGGGTAGGCAGGTGCAGAGCTACTGGAGTTTGTACAGAAGTCATAGATTAGGAGGGGCAATGCTGTGCTTTGGTCTGCTCAAGAGTATGGTTTAGTGTCACTATTACAGTATGATTACATTTTTTCTTGGAAGGTTTCCCACAAAGATAGTGTAACAGGGATAGCAGACAGTACATACCCTTTTGGAGGAAGTGTCACATTTCCTGCTCACAAGAAGAAGGCTTGGGTTAGGGAGATTGGTGTTTATTCTCTACAGAAGTGTGAAATGTCTGTGTTTCACTGTGGTTTTCATATTCTTTCAACTCACTAAGTTACCTTTTGATTATGTTTTTTCTCCAAGTATTTCCCAGATGCTTTCTCTCAAATCTTCAAAGAAATCAAAACTGTAAACTAAAATTATTTTCACTTAATAGTCATAAACATAACCTTCTGGCATCCTGTGTATTTCTAAACAATGGAAGAATAGGTTAAACAAAATTCAAATACAAAATCAACAAAAGATAAGAGAAAGCCCTTTTAGAAAAAGCTGAACCAACTTTTTTAGTAAATTCATATTTCAGTTCACAGGTCTATGTCCTGCCTTGCTTTCATTGTGCCATGGGAATGAAATACAAATAAAGAATTTTTATATATATATATAT
>WAAE01001627.1:0-48412 GCA_013400495.1 Nicator chloris | reverse complement strand
TAATGCTACGATAACCAGCAAGGAGCCAGTCTTAGAAACCATGGACTCAGCAACAGAGCAGATAAATCAAAGCAAAGAGGACTGCCAAACTTGTACATGATATTGAAATGGGCCTGAATACCCTTTGGGTCTTAAATCTATTTTTGTGTTTGCAAAAGCATCTTGATATTAGAACAGTTTCAATAAATCTCTCTTTCTACATCAACCTAATATTGCTAAACAATAAATAAACCTTATGTCAATCCATAAAATGCAACAGACACAAGCCTCATAATTTTTTCCACTTTGGCTTTTTCCCTAGTGCTTATAAAAACATCTATCACCCAAGACTAAAGCCTGGATCCCCAGTAACAAACTTTCAGACAAAAGTTGATGAAGAAAAAGCTTTGGTAGTCTGTACTTTCTTGATCTTGTGTCACATTCAGTTCAGTTTCTAGATATGACTTCACATTAGACATAACAACTGAATATAATCTTCACAGCATTTATTTAGTCTCTGAAATGGTATGGACTAATATTACAGTCAAGTTTGTCTAAGTTACTTGTGAAGTACTTTATCATTAAGTCCTTTGGTAATTTCAGAACAGTGTTGGTACAGCTTAGAAAAAATTACGACAATGATCCTTGAAAGCCAGCCTATTTTCTTGCAGTTTCACTCCAGTCCGTGTGCTTGTGGCTTGAGTGGGGAATCTGAACTCCTTCTTCATAACAGCAGGGTTTCAAAATTAAAAAAGAGCTCAGACTCTAGAGGAAGGATACCTTGGTCTGTTATGTATACTGCCACCCATGAAAAAATGGGAACAAGGCAAAATCTATCCTTTATCCCCACAAATTCATCAACCCAGAGAAAAAATAATCTTTGTTGTTGTTCTTGTTCAGATTAAAAATACTGTTTCACAAACAGCACTTAGATTTTAACTCACCCTGTAGTAGCCTTGGACACAGTCACCTCAAGGAATGGGCTGGAAAACACCTTTCTCCAAGCCCAGCCCTGCTGGATGCTGTGATTTGTAACCGTCTGCCCTGCAGATTGGAGAGTTCAGTTGAGATACTCAAGGTAGCTTTACACAAAATAGACCAGGTATCAGCTATACTCTGGCAAAAGGCAGAGCTAGTCAGCAGAGGCTGATTTCATGTAGCATCAGCAGCCTTCTCTATGCCTTGATTTGTTCTTCAGCTGGCAGACAAAATTTGCAAGGGCTTTTAAAGGTGCTCAGTTTGGACTCATGTTTCTTAGTACTTGGTTTTGACTGTGCTATGTATTGCTATGTAAATACAGGAGAAAGAATGAGGAGTAATAAAATTGCATGCAAAGTTTTAACATTATCAAAATCTTGTAACTACATAAAGGCAACAGGAAATAAAGTGATACAGGTACATTATAATTTCTCTCCCCTAATGGTAAAAATATATTTCCTCAAGATCGTCTTTCTGCATGATGCAGGGACATGAGCATAGAAGCGATTCCACATTTCCTTTTCCTTACCTGAGCTCAGCTTCAGAGCTGAGCAATGTATTTTCTAGGTGCTACCTAGAAGTATGTCCACAGAGGCAGCAATTCTCATCCATGTCCCAGATCTCTCAGTTCCAGTTAGCATTTCAGCAGGATTGCTAACCTCCTCTTTCATGCCCTTCCTTTCATCCCACACCTTTGGTATAAAGTCTCTACAGATGTCTTCTACCAAAGCACAGGCAGCTGATGGATCAATGCCAGATGGGCTAGCCATAATCTTCCTGGCTGGAAGAAAAGCTGTTCCTTTTTGGGGTTCACTCAGTTTCAGGTTCCTTGGTAACCCTGAAGAAAGGGGCTGAAATGCAACAGGGCTTCACAAACCTCCTCCTGTGTTACAAGGAAGAGTAGAGTCAGTCTAACTGATTGGGACCCTAGGTTCAGGTAAGCCCAGGGAGACTTTCTTCCTGCCTACCCAGCCTCAGCAGGAGGTGGGCTCTGTACCACAGAGCTGATCTCTAAAGCAGACCTTGGTACCCTGTGTGCAGGTGGCATCACCAAGTGTCAAAGAAATGTCCCAACCATAGAAGCAGCCAAAGCAATAGTGCCAAAACAGGGGCTCCTTTCACACCATACAGTTTGCATTAGGATTAAAAAAAAAAAAAAAAAAATGAAATACCTTCATATCTCCTTTAGGAGGTTCAGGACTTGCTAACTCATACATAAGTAATTATAAAGCCATACTTTATTGACATTCATGAGAAGAAATGAAATACAAGTCGTAACATATGCCAAACATACTAGTTTCTGCCTACATATAGACAATGAATAAAATATAGTTGCCTTTATTCTATTCCTTTTTAGCTGCCTCCTAGAGATTTCCTGCAATATTTTCTATAGACCAAATCAGATTTGTCGTAAACAGGAATACAGGACTGAGTCATCTAATCCAGTTCTCTGTTATCACAGGCAACTACATTTGGCAGGGCCAGTCAGTCTTCATTGTTCAAAATAGTTTGAAGTTTTTGCCTCTTTTCCTCCTAGGAAAAAAAAACCCCTTCATAGATATATATACATATGATAGCAAAATTTTGATTTTCCTGCATAAGCAAAGTTCTATTTTTTCTGTGTGGGCTTGTTGCCACAATATCTGATTGCTCTGGAATACTGTGGGTTAGGTACAAGTTTTCAGAGAAAACATGAAGATAAACCATATGTACTCATTAGTGAAAAAGATCATGCTGACAGATTGCTCTCCATATGTGGAATTTCTGTGTTGTAACCTTGCTATTTACATGACACCAGAAAAATGTGTCATTTTCTAATGAAAAAATTCGTATTATATAATACCTTCCTAGTCATAAGACATGAAGAAGTTTATTTCATTTGCATCTGTTTCATTGGAAGGGACCTGCCATAAATTTAATGCTTTAGCATTGGTGTATTTATTGATATAATTTCAAAACCTGGACATTGCAATACTGGGGGAACCAACAGAAATTAAACAGCTGAGCATAATTAGCCTATAATTGATGTCATGAAGCTCAGACAATTCTCCATAATTCAAAAGATTACCTCCAGCAGTTCTCTAATCTACTGTATGTGAGAAAAGGGAAGTATTTATTAGTCAAAGAAGTCAATTAAATCTTGCAATGCAAATGCCAGAATTTACTTATGCTTAATTAAACTTTCCTGAGTATCTTTAATTAAATTAATAATTTGCAAAATATCAGCAATATTGAAATATTAGTCAAATAATTCCATCGGTTTTCTTCCTTGAAATTTTAATATTTTTAGATGTTAAATATTTATGAAGAAAAGTGTCATTTAGAATAAAATAATAAGAAGATAGAGCAGAAGAGATTACAATCCAGTAAGCAGATTACTCTTCCTTTAGCTCCAGCTTTTTCAGTTTTGTTTAAGTACTCGGTTGTCCGGCAAAAAATGTTAAATGGAAATCTCTTAAAATAGGCATTTTCTTAAGTTCTCAGAATAGAATCATATTCCTGTAATCTTTCCTTAGGCAGAACCTTAACTGGCCTGAACACAATCTGTTCCAAAACTCATGTAATCAGTGGAAACATTTCCACTTACTTCAGTGAATTTTGGAAAAGGCAATATCACAAAAAGTTGTAGGCTGATATTTCATGTTTTCAGACAGTAAGTACATGACATTTTGTAACTATGTCTGAACTATTTTAAACTCCAGCACAGATTATTGCACATGATATTCAGAGACCTAAACTTTCTTTTTGAGAAGAACTGAGACAGACTTAAAAATCAAGATTTTTCTTTTTCGGCTACTTTTTTAGTGAAAAAAGGCAAAGTGAAGTTTCATTGCTCTGCGAAACTTCCATGTAGAACTGCTTATCTTCTGATAGTGATTTTCCTTCATGGGGAACTCAAATATACCATAGGGACATGGAGAAATACATCTGTTTCCACACTGAAACTATTGGCAATGATAAATTATTAAGTATTTTTGGGAAAAACACAGAATATGATGGACATATTACAGTATTTTTCCACAATGTCAAAATCAGAAATGTAACTGGCCTATATATTTGATTACCAGTTTAAGTCTTTTAAAGTCTAGACCTAGCTTTCTTTAAATGGACGGCAATCTTGCAAAGTTTGTGCATTTTTAGTTTTCTTTTCCTTGCATTTCGTGTCCCCAGATAAAAAAGATGATATAAAAAAGCAACTGCACTGAAAGGTGATTTCATGTAACTTTCATTAGGGTTCTCAGATAAATATCTAAAGAGTATCAAGGATAATTTTGCCACATAACTTCATCCAACACAGTGTGCATCCAATGCAAGATTTTTTTTTCAGAATGCATTCATATATCTGTGGTAATAAATAATTTTCTGATATTAGTGAATAAGATTTTATGGTGCCATTAGTTATGTAGTTCAGCTGAAGGCGCTTTTGCATGAGTTCTGGAGAGATCTGTGGCAACAGTGAGTAATTCTACTAATCATATGCAGATATTATTTGTAAGGAACATGCCAGCAATTCCAAATTCTATACGTAACACTCCAAAAGAACCTGATGTACTTTTACTCGCAGCCTCTTCCTTTTTTTAGAATTAATATTCCCTGACAATAGCAAGAGTTGACTGCATGAAAAAAAGCAAAAGGAACTCTGTTTGGGAATTACTACATCCCATTTATCACTTCTATCAATGTACCTTAACTGGTATTTACTGATTTAGAAATAAGGTTGGCTCTTAGTGAAAACATCTTCATTGAGCACAACAATGGCAACAACTACAGCATCAGACAGAAAATGTGATGTCATAGTTCCCTTGCAGAAGTCGCAGAACACCTCATTAAATTGGAAGACTCAAGTCTTGGTTTTTTGTTTGTTTGTTTTTAAATTTTACTTCTGAGCTGTTAATGCTTTGTGGTCAAGAAGACCCCCTATCTTTCATGTCTAGTTATTCGATTCTACTCCTAAGCTGGCCTTGAGAAACTGTTGATGTCTTACTTGATGCTATTGACATCTTAGCATTTGCTAACAACAAATTACCAACTAAACATATTCAAAAGGCTTTTTGATCTTATTAGTTATGAAATAATATTTAAGTTCTTTATGCAGCCTCATGACAATTTATTGGGGTTTTATTTTAATATGGACATCGATTTCTCTGATGGAGGAAAAATATGTTGGGGTGTCAGATGGAATCTCGTCTGTTTTGGCCTAAGAACTGCATTTATTTTAAGAGAACAACACTGAAACCACACTCAGGTTTTTTGGCAAAAAATTCAGAGGGAAAAAACAAACCCAGAAATACAAAATTCTTGTAGATTAATTGTTTTCTACGCACATCAAAGAAAGGCAAAGAATTAAGTGTGAGAGAGTCCAGTCAGAGTTTCTACTCCCGCTGCTATTTCAAGGAGGAAATGGACACTTGGATGAGAGGTGACTAAAAGAGTGGTTCTGCCCAGAGGGGTCACCATTACTCACCACTGCGACTCATATTGCTCCATAACACTGGTAGCCTGGGCGATATTACCCTGGGAAAGCAGGCAGGCAGGGAGGGTAAGAGTGTTTCACACAAGCTGACTGCTTTTACATGTCTTTTATCTTGCCCATGATCACCTCTCAAGTGTCTGATACGTATGTGTGGTTTTTTCAACATCCTCTTTTGTAGCTAGTACTAATTCCATCTTAGTAATGTTTTGTTTGGCTGTAATTCTCTTATGAACAAAGACTTTCAGGAAACCCCTCCAAACAGGTGCTGTGCTCTAAGACTGTCTGCTAACAGACTCAAAATCCCAGACAAAGTCCCTTTATTTGATTATTTTAAAATAATTATGAAAACACATTATCTGACAAAGTGGTATATATTGTGGGCTTGAGATAAGAACATGACTCAATGTGTCTGATGACATTCAACAGTTAAGTTTTTACTGAGAAATGTATTCCTTGGGTAATTCCAGGGCTGTAAAATACAAGGATTCTATCTGTCATCCCTTTTACTTGGTACCACTGAAGCTGAGAGAAAAAAATTGTGACCTTACTTGGCTCTACACATTACAGTGAAGACTCATGAGATACTTGGTTTCTCACACATTTCTGTGCATTTGGATGATCCAGGGCTCAAAGTTTCTATTCTGACACTGAGTTATTGGATCTTACCTATTCAGTCCAGATCCCTAAGGGTGCTTGGACTTTCTGAAGGAACCCATTATTTTAAAGAAGTTTGTTATCCACTTGTAAATATGTATATTAATCTAAACAAATGTAAATTGTGATGAATATGTGCTAGCACATATCACAGGAAATACAGTGGGTGTCGCTTAGTGAAAGGATTCAATATAGAGAATATTTCTCACACAGACACCCAGACAAAGGAAAGAGTCTGTGTAACAGTGTCAAGCTTGTATCAACTAGAGGAAATACATGGGCTTAGATCTGCATTAAGAACAGTCACAAAAGGTCTATTTTAAGAGCCACAAGGAATATGTTACAAAAAGCAAGATGTTGGCACATAGGCATTAGAAATGTCCGTTGTATGATAAGAAGGTCATTTTCTGGAGAATAGTGTCTTGCAGCTTGTACAGTTACCACAGTAACATTTTAGTTTTGCTCAGAGAGTCTCAGCATAGTAAAAAAAGGGAAAAAATTTGATTTTTCCCCATGTTGGTTTTTTTTATTAAAAAAAGACCTTTCAGACCCTAACCATATTTCTCAGAAATCAGTTGAAATATTTTTGGAAAACCAGCAGGATTTTTTCATTACTTTGAGACAAGAGGCAAAAAAGAAATTGTATTTTCTTCTTATTATCAACTATTTTGTATATCTGTAAGAAAGACTTTATATTCTTTTGAAAACATGAGACCTTGAACAAAACCAGTGTTGACAGCAGTCAATCATATTGATTGCTATTTACTGCACTCACGATTGAATTAATTTACCACCTCAATGTGACCATTATGGAGATTATGGAGAAGCACAAGTTATTACTCCAGTCTAGATTGAAGAAACTTTTCATTATTGGCTTGAATTTGAAATTCCCCCTATATCCCTCCTCCTAGTTTTTGAGTTTTTGGCTGCTTAGTTTTATTGAAGGAATAGGGCTAGTATTTGAGGGCAAAAGTAATAGCTGTCTGCCTGGAAAAATTCAGACAAGGACCAGATCTTCATCTGGTGTTAATGAATTTAGAGGTTTCAGTTTCATAGGACAAAAAAGTTATATTAACCAGATGAGGATTTGGCTCATGGAACTTTGTAAATTACTTGTCATCCATTTTCTGAAACTTCCCCAAATGTTTCTGTCAATCCACAAGATCTCCACAATTGGCTTTTTCTAGCCTATTTGAATTTGCTTGCTCCTTTGGCTTTACTTGAGAGAAGGATCTGTAATAAGGTAGGGATATGACCCATAGATCTAATCATATCTGAACTTAAAAATCATGCAAAGCATCAAGAGACAACTTTGTGGAAGAGTACCCTCCGCTCTTAACAACCCACTCTTAATGCTTATGTAGAAGGGAAGGGAGAATATAGATGTGCAGCAACTTTGTTCCTTTTCTTTTTCCTTTAACCGTGTTGAAGACTCTCTCCCCAAAGCCAGAACTGTTACAGACTTCCAACGTGTTTTGACTGTAGCAATTCCCAGCAGACCTCTCAGGCAGCCAAAGCATATCTAGAGCCCAGTAATGCTCCAACCTGATCTGTTCGCCCCATGTTCCAAAGCAAGGAGGTAGCAGAGATGCCACAAACCCATTAAGCTGCTCTCTTCCTCTGTGCACCTCACTGAAAACCAGTAAAGTCCCCATTACCACTGCGTTACAAGCTCTCTACTTCTGAAGTAATGTAAACTGGACCACAGAAGATCCAGGTCACAAAGGCTACAGTGGTGACAAATGGTAAATGTCAGCAAAGAATCATGACTCCAACCATCAATTCACGAGGTATTTATGAAACAGCTTCTTCTTAGTGACTTTATTGCTGACTTACAAGCTCGACATCAAAGTTTTCAAGCTAGTAGCACAGGGCTGGATGACGATGAATTCAAAAAATTTATCACGATGAGATTTCGTGTAGTTTAGCACAACACTTACTCAGATAATTTAAAAAATAAATGGAACCTTAAAGTAATTGTAGAAATCAAAACCAGTAAGTGTATAGTTTTAGATAGTAAAATGCAGATTAGTCAGAATTTAGAAGGTACATATTGATTTTCTGTATTATATATTTTTTGTATCATTATTAAATATCTTCAGAACCATATGTTTCTGGAGGAATATGCTGTGTCTGCATAGTTTCTGTGCAAAGCACATGATTAGCAAACTTTTCAAGTACTGACATTAATAATGCTATAAACAATTTCCAATCCATGCCAAAGCATAACGTCACTTAGACAAAGGTGCAGAATAGTCTAGACTTCTTCTTTCCAAGATACAGATAATTATTTTTAATCTCCCACAAAGGGTGTTTACAGAAAATATACGCCAGCAGTTACTTTTTGGCAGGAAAGTACTGAAGAATTGGGGGAGAGAAAGAAAAATGCAAACGTCTGGGAAAAAAGTGGGGAAAAAAGCCCTCTATCTTTCTCTTGAAAAATGGAACAGCCACAGACAAGAAGTATCTCAGAGGAAGGAGGTATTTTTCTTTAAATGGCAAATCAGCTTGTTGACTGAAACAAACTGGCAAGATGTTGTGTTCATGCCTTCCACTGGAGGCCCTTTTCCAGGGACCATTTGTGTGAGTACAAACAAGTTTCCACAGCACATATTGAACAAGCTGGTGATCTACTGCTTCATTACATCGACTAGAGCAGCAGACAGCAGCTTCTACATGAGGGTGGTGATCTGGACCACAGCCAGCTCCTGTGGAGGTTCCTCTGCCATCTGCGAGAGAGGACTCTGTGCTCCTTCCATCAGCAGTGGGCATTGCAGCCCCACAGGCATCACTTCCCAGCCTCTAGGGCTGCCAAACGGATACCTCAGACACTGCAGGGCTGTCCACATGCCTGCCCACAGCCTGAGTGGCTTATTGAAACAAGCAACGGGGCTAACAAAAAGGTTGCAAGCAAAACAAACACAAATGCCTTTCTGTTATACTCAACAGCATTGTTTTAACCATGAGGGCTTTTGGTATCTCCCACCTACAGCCCTCTTAAGTGTCCTGCATATTCAAGTAGAGCCCCAGCTCCCACAGCAAAATCAGATGCTCTCCACCTGTCCTGTACTTTGGGTTGCTTCCCTTTTCTTGACTTCCATTTATATTCCCTTGGATGCAGTCTTTGAGATACCAGTGTAGATTGTCCTCTCTGGACAGCATCTTGAGCACATTAGTGTTATTCCTCTTCTCTGCACCAAAACCACCAGTGGCTATGTGAACCATCTATGTGGCGATCTAATTGCCATTGCATGTTTTTGCTGGGGCTGAGCCCTTGCATTGTGTGAAAGCAATTCCCTCTCTTCCCCTTAGACCAACTATCTGCTGCGTGGCTACAGCCCTCATTTTTTACCACTGAGGATCATTCATGGCTGCTGGAACACTGAAAAGATTGCGTAAAGCAACTGTTATAAAACGTATTTTCTTTGGAATGCTTTCTGGTACCTCTGTAAGCGGAAAACATGGCACTAAGGCAAATGACAGGCTTGGGCAGAAGGGCCAGTTCAAGCCCAAAAAGTCCAGTAACTCCCCAGTCACTTCTTACCTGGGGACCAAAGGCAGCTACAGCCCCAACACACCCGTGGTGGCTGAGCACCTGCAGTTGGACTGGATGACTTCAGGCCTCATTCCTCAGCCTACACACCTATGACAGCACCTTCTTCATCTCCAGCATTTGCCAGTGTTTCTGTTGGATCATAGGGATCTCAAAACACATTACAGAAGCTTTTATAGTAGGAATAGGATTTTAGAGAGAAAACTGGAGCAAAAGGTGGACTATTAAAGCATGTGAAGGGTCTCTCTCCCAATCCCCTGTATTACACCAGTGTCCTGCTCTCTCTGCTTCACTCAAGAAGCACATGGAGCCCCAAAGGAGGTGACCCTCCCTCTCCCACAGGGTTATCCAAAGTGGAGAACACACGCATTAGAGTCCATGTGGGATTTTCATCCTCCCTTGGGAAAAATTCACCTTCTCTTTGAGCTTTACTTTGTCTTGTGCACAGATGCCACAAAAATGGCATCCCAACCTGTCTGCCAGAAAATGCTACATCATCCAGGAGGGCATCTGTGCAGAGGGACAGAGGAGGGCAAAGGCACTTTTGGTCTGTTAGGTGACGGGCTGGCTTAGTTCTGGCAACAGCAGATATTACAGTCTGTGTCTTATTCTGACCACTAAACATCATTGCTTTTGGCCAAGTGCTCAAAGCAGCCAGAAACTTTAACCAAATCTCTTATTTCTTCCCAAAGTTTCCATGAAAGGGATTTACACGTCTTTTGCTCATTTCAAAGGGTGAGTTAAATTCCTCTCTGCAGTCAGTGATCCCGTTAGCACAGACTAGTGCCATTTGCATGCTGTATTGCCAACAGCAAGCCCTGAGAGTGATGAATAAGAGCCCAAACATCACAAGACCACCTAAACATTTTTAAAATAACAATAAAATTTAAAATAACATTTTAAAATAACAAAGGGAAGCTCTTTTCATTGCAATTCAGACACTGGAAATTTAGATTCATTTTTTTTCCACTCCTTTTCCACTGTCTTACAGCCTGGAAATATTTTGTAGAAATGAAAGCTGAGATTTACACACTTCTTGGTGCCAGTATGTTGCAGGTTCTACCAAATTTCATGATAAGACCCTGGGAGCTGGTAACATCATGCAAATTTTCACTGAAAAAATTACTTGGAGTTGGCAAATAAAGCTAAGGTAATTAACTCAGCAGAGCATTTCTTACTATTTTTAAATAATTTAAATATTTTACATACATAATAGACCGTGTTTTAAGTGATGCAAGGCTTAACATGATTGCTGCAGTGTCTGAAAGTGAAAACATTGTCGATTTGATCCTGAATCTCTTGATATGTGTGTGTTTTCAAGTGGCTATTACATATCCAGACACTGTTTTCATGTGAAATATAAATTGTATGCCCGTAAAAATGCAGTAGCAAATCATGAGACTGTTCCAGAAAATGAAGTAGGTATCCTCAGTGTTTTAAAGCAACTGGAGCTTTTTCACTTCTTAGCTGATGCATTCAGATTTGGAAACAGAATTACAGAAAAGCGTTCTTTGTCTGTATAATTCCATAACTGAAAACTGCTTTTCATTTTAGCAACAGTACTTTTTTAATGCCTAAATTTGATTATGTGTTTTTTGTCTACTCTTTATTCACACTTTCCACACACACAGATTTCTCATCACAACTTCAAATTTGCTTTATTTTGCACCATGTTTTGGATCACTCCAAAAAACCCCAGCAAAATGCTCAATTTTTTTCAACTTTGTTCTGGAAAAATCCCAGAAAAAAAAAAATCTTGTTATCATCTTCTTATTTTAAACAATCTGTTTCAGGGTTGATCCAAATCAAACAAGGTTCCTTTAAGTGGCACCAGCTTCTATTAAAATGCCATTAGCAGCACTGAATCTTCATGCTTGTTCCACCGGAAGACTTGTCAGTTTTAAAAAAACTTATCTGAATTTCAAGTTTCCAGTTTTAATGGCTTCGTTGTGGCTCTCGTTTGAATCTTTGTCACCCTCTAGTGTCATGACAATGGAAGCCAAAAGCAAAAAAGGCAAGTTACAGCGTACAGAGCATCGGAGAGCTCTCCGCACAGACCGAGGGTTACAGAAGCAGCCAGGGTACGGACAATGGATGCAGCGAGTGCAGTCATGCGAGTGCACGATGCGCAACAAAGAACCCAGAGTCAGCTGTTGGTGCGGATTAGCAGGCGATAATCATCTGTCCCCAGCGAGGCCACAGGGACGTGGCTGCAAGCTTTTGTGCAGCTGTGTCACAACGCGGGTGTGCTGCTGCTGCCCAGCACGGGCGGCTGTGACACTCCGCAAGGTGCCCGTCAAACCTCCTCGCCCGGGCTTGTCAGTGGCTCTCAGTGACAATTTTGAAAAGCAAAATGTTTTTTTGTTTGGAAGGCAGTGGCATCACATCCACGTCCCGTGGTGGTATCCAGCACTAGATCTGCTGGATGCCACAGACTGCAGCTTTTGTCCACGGCTGAGCATTCCCCTTCCAGCACAGGGTAATGCTGTTGGGTTTATTTTTGGTGAAAGCAAACAAAACATGACTCCTACTACTCTTTCCTCACAGTTTTCCACAATTACAAGAATGAAACAACCTTCCTGATGTACATTAGCATGTTTGTTTCCTTCCCTCCATTCCTTAGTTTCAACTCCGCCCTCATCAAAATCACCTGAACTCTCAGTCTTTGATACCATCACTATCTTCCCTCAGGTCCTGAAGCTCCATCTCTCCCCTTCCCATGCTGACTACACCCATGTTCTTTGTTTTGGCTTGAGGTTCTTTTCTGCTCTTTTTCACAATTCCTCCTGCCTCCTTTAGTGTTGCAGTGGGATTACTCATATGCCCTTTTTGTTTCCAGAATACATATTTAATACTGCTCTCATAGAAGACATGCAGGAAGCACATCTGGAACCTGCTCTTGTTGCTGTCAGAAGAAGGGCTAAGTCTTGCTTGGTGGGCGGGAAGGAGAGGATAGGTGGGCATGGCATAGATAGGCACCACCCTTAGGGGCATGGCAGTCAAGAAGAGGCCAGGGGAGTGTGGGAGGTGGGTGACTAGCAGCAGCTGGATGGGCAGAGCAGGAGGAATAGCAGGCTAGGGCAGGAGTTCTGGCAGGGGAGTTAGGAAGGGACAGGTCAAAGGCTAAACAGAGCAGGGTTCTCCTCACTCAGCCCTGTGGTTGTTGCAGGGCTGCAGGATTAGTGTTGGGAAGCAAGAAGGAATGGGAGGCTTTCCAGTGGAAAACAGAGTTGGGTGTAAAAACCTCAGGATGAAAGGAGCAAAAGGTTTTGTAGTATTTGCAGGCTTTGGCAGTGGGATCCAGAAGGAATGGGAGGCTCAGGAGTTTTGGTCAGGAATCAAGGAGATTGGCATCAGCATTGTCTCCTGGGAGCTCACCTACACAGGCTCTTAGTTCGGAAGCAGAGGTATGCACAAGGCTGTCTGCAGCAAAACTGCCTGCTGCCACCAGAAATGTGATCGACCTGCTGCACTGCTGTGTTAGGAGCCATGCCAGTGTCTTGTCCACAGCACCCCTCCTTCCTCCCCGAAAACTTTTCTCAAAGCAGATGACAAACAGGTGACAGGCCCACAAAGGGACAGTCTCTGTCTTCACAGTTAGATCCATTTGATTTTGAGAGCCTGCATGGAAATGAATGTATTTCAATTTGTATTTTGTAAAGCTCCATTAAACCAATGATAATTATTAATCAGAGGGAATAAAAATTCTGTTTTCTGCAGGGTGACTGTGCACATTGCAAAACTACCTAGAACTGAGCTCACCTAGCAGCCTCTGCCACAAATAAATTCAGGAACAAGGGGCACAAGCAGAGCTTGGAGGGAACCTGGATTCCCCAGTTCAAACCTGTCCTTTTTGTAATCAAACTTAATTCTTCAGTTAAAATTTTAGAATGGTACGAGGTAAGTCAAAAATGCACATCCAGGGAGATAACCATCCCAATAGTTTCAACCTGATCCTAGGTTTGAGTGTGGGGGATTTTTGTTGTTTTTTTCAATATGCCTTTAAATGGCACACAGATTTCCTGTTTGTCACTATTTGCCATATTTCCTCACAGAAGTGTTCTGCTGCTCAATGCTATAGTTTTTCTAGCACTTTGTGATACTCCAGATGAAAGAAAAAAAAAGAAAACCTTATGCCATTTAAAATAAGCACCTTGGGAAATCTGAAAAATACGGATTATCTCACACAGACTGGTTTACCATATAAAAACCGTGTTTCTCTGGTCTGGAAAAATGGTTGATTAAATATATCCCATAGTTAAATGGTTTAATGGTTGATTAAACAGATATTTAATGATTAAGCACAAGGAAATTTTTGGATTTTGATTTCTAGGAACACAAGCACCATTTAGTTAATCCACATCTGGTATGCAGTACAAAACGCTGCATGCTTTATTCGGAGTCATGCCAAAGTTTTAAGCGATCAACAGAAACGGTGTCTGCAAGCTGAATACACAAGAGTGAAAATTATAATGACAAAACTCAGGATTCTTAAGAGACTAAACACGGCATCCAGATAAAATTGGTATATTGAAGTTCAGTGCTCCAGGAGCTGAGGATCCAAAATGTTTTGACAGATTTGGGGGCTTCATATAAGGCAACTGATACTTTGCAGACTCAGAGCTACAGAGAAAGAAGTGTCAAGTATTTTGAAGATGTAGCTGAAGCTCCTGCTTTTAGCAATCTGATGAAACCTTGGCGCACGACTGGGATACAATTTCCCACAGTATTGTATTAATCCCTCTGTTGTTTACACAGCACTTATTTTAAAATGGTAAACTGATACATAAATCACAAGGATCAACCGCAGGACTTTTCTGGCCATAAGCATTCAAGAAAAATATCACCCTACGATGTGTTTCAGAAACAGAAAATCTAACTATGTCAGAAAAAGTATGAGTTTACTATGTGTGAATTGCAGTAAGAGGTGGTGCTGATAGCGTCAGCTATGAGTAAGTTTGTCTGGCACTTTCTGGGATAATACCCTGTATTGTCTTGCTATAACTTCACAGTGCTTTAACAGTTTGCTCTTTTACCATTACCACCGGTTTGTGTCTGCTCACAACCTTTTCTCTGAACAGCCGCAGCACTTCACATCTTGGAAAATGTGAAATTTCTAAGGGGGCAATTTCTGTGCAATGAATATGTCCATTCCCATGTTTAGTGAAAAGTACACCAAGTTTGACCAAGGTCCAAGTCTTTGGAAAATCTCTTCATCAGTGCTCAGAACAGACTCACTTGCACTTTTCACCTGAAATTTCAAAGGGTGCAACAATATTCTCAGCTTTTCCTAACTACAGTTGATGCTTTGGGATTTTACCTATCAGGACCAAGAGATTGTTTCACCTGGGGTTTTATTTTCTTTTTTATTTTTCTTTTTGTTACTGATAGAAGACAAAGCTGCCTGACAGAAATGTAAGGTACAAACAGGTGTGAAGTTAAAGCATAAGGTAACTGATGAGAAAACCTGGTAGAAAAATAAACTGCAAGCTTGTGGAAAGAGAAAAAAAATTGGCTCAAGATTTTATAATGGGCAAACTGTAGGATTTAGAGGTCAGGGAGGAGAGAGGGAAGACGGAATGACTAGACAAGGAACTTAGAGGGGGTAATAGGACTGGAGCCAGGGATTGTGATGGAATGTGCCATGGAAATCACTGAACAGATTATAAATCTCTGGAAAGCATTTATTTGTAAGTGCATTGCAGTATGTGTTAGTCACTTCCTAGTTTTTCAGAATGTATCAATACTCATCACATTCTCCCACATTCCTCTGCATCTCTGAAGTCACGTCTCTCCTAGGTCATGTATTCAACTCTGAAATTCAAGTAACCATAGACACGATTAAACTTTTCATTTCTCTTTTACACTCAAATTTACCCTTTGGCCAAAGGAAAAGTACACTGGGTCAGCATCCAGGAACTGTTAGTTCTAGCTTCATATGTGACTAATGCATGAATTTTTACACTTCACTGTCTTTGTTACTGTGTCTTTTCATCAGCAACTCAGCCATGGTAGAGCTAATATTGTTTTGTATATTTATCATTTGCAAATACATCCTGCAGAGATGTGTCACAGTATTTATGTTACTGCTGCATATATTACCACTCAGAAAAGGCAATATCAAAAAAGACAATGCATCTTATCGGAACCAGATTCTCAAATAATTACTCTTAAAACTTTTTTGTCTGTGTACATAATGCTTTTATCCTAGAAACAAAGACACAGCAAAGTGTCTGCCTCTAGTTTGCAAGAGAGGAGCATTTTGAACTCTATTTGTAGACCAAATGTTTGGCTAAAGCAGGTGAATATGGAAAGGCTACACAACAATATCCTGAATAGACAAGTGAAAAGACATTTAGTGCCTGGCATGACTATGTTCTCAGTGTATAACTTGGACAACACTGGAAATCAAAGCATTCTGGTTCCCATCCCTCTGCTTTAATAACTAATTACATCACATTGCCCTCTCCATTTATTTTTTATGATGCATCCCCTCAAGAGTTTTGGCTATTTTCTGGTTTATGTTAGCCGAGTTGCCAGCTTCACTTGGCTTTCTATCACCTTTGCACCACAGCCAAGTATTTCCCTCCACCACCAAGCATCACAGTACTGCATGAGGCAGACATGGTGTGTCTGTGCTGCTTGGTCTTCCAGCTTTCTCCCCTCCAGTCAGGAAATTAGTGTGTTTAAACTCTAGCATGTTTAAAATCCCACTAGCATTGCCTGAATTTTTTTTTTTTTTTTTTTTTTTTTTTTTTTTTTTTTTTTTGGTAGCAGACTAAGTTTGGAATAAGACAGGTAAATGAATTTTTACCAGTTAAATTAAAAATAGTGGCTCTGCTGTGACAAGAGCAGTGGGGGGAATCCCAGTTGGTCTTCTGGAACATTTCAGGCTTCCTGCTTCACTGTCTCTGCTGCAGTATCCCCCCTTACATAACCCAGCAGGCAGCACTAACACACTCATCTAAGCAGGCACATTGCCAAAAATATTTGGTCTATTGAATACTCGTGGTACACAGACTGAAGACTTTTGTGACTCTCCTCCACATGAACTTCAGCTTTAAATGGTAAAGGAGTGTCTGCACTCTTCTCCCTTGAGAACACCAAATTTACTTTTATGAGGCCATCAATATTAATGTTCATGCAGCATTCCAAAAAGCTATTTTCCCCTTCCTCTTCCACTGCCAAACATGAACAATGAAGGAACTTTGTAATCAATGTCATATTTAAAGTATTTATTGTTTCTTTCTCCTCCTTGCCCCTTCTTTTTTCCTATGTTTTTGAGGGGTGTAGTTTTCCTTTTTCTCTGGCTGCTGAACCCTATCTTTACTTTTCTTTCTAATATTTCCCTTGTTTATGTGGCCTTCTTTGCTTTGGGCTTTCATCAAGTTCCTCTGTAGCATGCAATCACATAGTTATACAATGTTCCCATAATGCTGAAATTGTTACATACAAGCCAGATGTCAAGTCCAAAACGCGTTGGGTTTTGAGAAGAGAGACAGGGGAGGAGCAGAACAGACTGAAGTGTATGCACTCAAGACCTGGGGATTTGGAAGGTGCACATTCCCTGTAATGCCTTCCAGTAACACAACACTGAGTGAGTGCAACACAGCCACTCACCAGAGCAGAGTTCCTGCTGGATGCTCCTTCTCCTCTGAACTATCCGTGCTCCTCAGACGAAGATGTGTTTTTCAGGGAAGAGTTTCTAATTTTTATTCAAGCACAGTTTATGTTTTACTGGAGATTGACTGATCTGTAGAGTTAACAACAGGAACTTCTGCCTCTTTTGTGTCTTCAGCTTTAACTGCAATTGTTTTCCTGACAATCCTTATTTTAAGGCAGGTAGGAAGCAGAGAGAGCTGTTTACTTTCACACAACACTTTTTAAGGAACCTACAAAATTCAGAAACTAAGTTATGTGTTCTTGAGTGCTCATTTAATGCCCATCTAATGACTTTCCTGTAAATATAGATATTGAACTCATTGTGCTGCAACTGCCTCACATCAGCTGGGAAGTTAAGAGCAGTTGACAGCCAACTTGTGTCAGCAAGCTGGGGAAGGGCCTTGGTCCAAGCTGTATTATTAAGGCATGTCTCTGTAGTCAGATGGAGACAGTTGTGGAATAGCTTAGCTCATTTTCTAAGGTGCAAAATGGAAGATACTTTCAATCCAAAAGCTGTTTGGACACGCTGTTGTGGAACCGTGCCCAAGCTAATAAGTTCTGCTCAGAGGCAGGTTATCCTTTTACATAAGTTGGCTGGTCCCTTATTTGGTGAGGTATATATGCTAAAGCTTGAAATTACACAGTTCAGGCTTTAATATGAATGTTGGTTTCTAGTCAAAGGCTGCTTAGAAAGTCTTTCTTTTTCTTTTTCATGTTCAACCTTCTAAAGTTCCCAGGAAACTAGTGCAAAATATATTATGCTTGCATGACAGAAGTAAAGGAGAAGTGAAGAAGCTAAACCTCTTAATGGTTTGTTTCTCTTTTATATTCATAGCATCTTTCATTCTGCGGGAACTAGTGAAAGGAGACAGAACTACTACCATTCCATTGATCAAAACATCCCCCTTTTTCTCTTATAACTCTGTAATGTATACATTAATTTTAATTTACAGCGGTAATACATGCCATGATACATTTGGGGTTTATAATTTTTAAAGTTAAATATTGCAGTTAAATAATTTTTCCATTGAAAGTCTCATTATAGCTATCAAATGTATTATTAGGTGTTAACCTTAAATTAAAATGCTTGGTGTCAGCATATCATGACCTTATAAAAGTCTTTTCAGAGATTTTGATGATATTGCACTTCTATCTCCCGTTCTACACACACTACAGTTTAACAGATTCATATATAATAAAGTTTATGGCTTTACTATGTCATTAACAAAACCAGATGACCTCTCTGTGTCAGAGGTAAACCATTTCATATATCATCCTACTCTGTTATCATAACTAAGTACTTAATTAGCTAGAAGTCACAGCAATAACTTAGTAATCCTTACAAATTTCTAAAAATCTGTAAAAATATAAGTAACCCCCAGGACTTAGATTGGACATAGTTCTGAACTACTGTATCTGAAATGGTTTCTGGATTGCCTGGTCACCTGCAATGACTGTACACACATTTATCTTTATTAGTCATTTCAGCCTGTACCTCATAGTGCCTAGCATTTCTTTAGTCCACTGTAGAGGTTTACTCCGCAAAAGAGGAAATGCTATGCAGAAATACACATCGGGAAAACACTTAGGTTGCAGGAGCTGTTTTCACTGAAGAGTTAAACTGTAGTCTACATTAACTCCTTTCATGCTGTCTTGAACAAAAGCACCTGCACAAAAAATGCACAGCCGTATCACTTTAACTCAACTCTGTAGCGAAGACAACAGGAGTGTAGTGCTGAAAAGACCTGAATGCTCCCTGTGTCTCGTGAGACTCCTGTGCAAGGACACAGTACCATTGGAAGTGGATAAGTCACACATCTGGCTTGTAGTTCAGGATGGGAGAAATCCTGTGGCAGGGCCTCTTTGTGCCTCTTGCATGTAGAAGGCATGCTGTTCTGTCTGTTGGGTATTGAAGCTACTTTAGACCAGATCCACAGACTTACAAATCACAAAACCTAGCTGGAACATATCCCATTCAGAAGTAACAGTCAAGATGTTAGTGAAAAAATTCTCCATGTTTCTTTAGGATAATCATAACTTTTGACTCCTGATTTGACTGCTGTAAATGAGAGGGGTAACATCTGGACAACCAATAGACCCCTTTCTTAGATGAACCCAACACACCATTTCCTCAAGCCTATCTCTCATAAACACTTGACAACCACGTTTGTTTATACTTGACTGAGGTACAGTTCAGCTCTTTATCTAGTGTTCTTTTGTCTCTCTGGGCTTTTTCAAGTATCTGTAGAGTAGGAGTTGCTACTGAGACAGCGGCTACTGTTCCATGGCAACTAAAAATAAAAAAAACACTCCCTTCTTTTGATTCCAAACCTACTGTCTGCAAGAGGCATTTCACAGACCCCAGTTTTTACACTGTGACAGAACGAGGAGAATCCCTCCCTATTCAGTTTTTCCATGCCACTAATGATTTCATAACCTCTGTTATTTCATATCCCAAGTAGATGTTTCTCATCCAAGTTAAAGTATGCTTTCTCTATTAAGTTCCATCTTTTGTGGTAGCCACACTATGGTCACACTTACTGCCATCATTACTATGTTTTTTAGTTCTACAATATTTTTTAAATAAGCCCAACTAGAACAATGCACAGTCTTCAAAATATGGGTCAGATTTGTAACTCTGGATCTGCAAATTGTATCACGCTTATAATTGCATCCTGATTTCCCATTTCCTTCTGCTAATACTTTGGGGTTTTGTTTGTTTGCCATTGCTGAATATTAATCTGACATTTGCATACAGTATCTCCCGAAGAACTCAGACACTTCCTTCTGTAGTTGTTACAACCTATATAAAGCAGTACTTGCATAAGTATAAGGAGGCTTTTTTTCTCCCCATGGGTATTATTCTGTATTTAACACTGAGTTTCTTCCACCATTTATTGCCAAATTACTCTGTCTTGAGAGAACATCCTGCATCCCACCACAAGTGACTCTTGGTTTATATCATCTGCTGATCTTATGACCTCACTATTTACTTATTTTCCAAAATATTGAAAATATAAAGTAGCCCAGGAGTAAGCATCAAATCTTGGAGAACATCTATGAGTAAAACCCTGCCACTGTGAAAATGGAAAGCTACCCATTCATTCCCTATCCTGATTTCTGAAGATTTTCTTTCAATTGCACATGGACACCTGAGAAAACCTACTTCATCTCATGCTTGCTTTCTTCAGCAAGCTTTAATGAAGGATCTTTGCTCAAACGTTTAGGAAATCCATCTGTGATGTATCACTCATAATGTATCATCCAAATCATTCTCATTCTCTTGCAGGCTGAATCTTTCAATAAACTCTAATCATTTGTGCCTTCTTTTGAAAAAGCTTTATCAACTTGCTACAGGAGATCAGGCTTAAGGGCTGTAATTCCTGAGGTCCCACTGAATTTAAGAACAAAATGAGCATCACATTTGCCACATTCCACTCCTTTGGAAAAGAGGCCAATCTACATGTCGAGTTACATTGCATTAATAATTTGTCACATATATTAGACTTCCTTTAGAAGTGTTTTGAAAACCTGATATAATCTACTTGATTTGTTACCATTTGGTTCTGTCTAATCTAAAATTTCTTTTCTGACACTTCAAATTGACATAATTTCTTTGACTTGGACCAAAAATAGGTTTTGCTCTTGAAACCTGCCTAAGCTTGTCCATGGAGAACAGTAATGTGAAAAATTCATTTAGCATTTCAGCTCTGGGCTTATCTCCTTTAAATACTTCTTTCATAGCCCAAACATTATAGAATGCCTATAAACTGTCTGGCACAATTCATGCTTCTGATGTGTTTAGAGCAAGTTTTTTTATTCACTCTTGTGCTTATCACAAGTTATTCCCCAAAATATTTTTGGCCCACTTTATAAAGGCTTTATATTAAACGTATAAGAGTTTATGTTCTTTTCTGTTTTTCTCATTTCAACACAACTTCCACTTTTTGAAGGTTGACTGTTGCTTCTAACAACTACTTTCACATTTCTGTTTTGTCATGCCAGCTTTTTGTATGCGTGTGGTCCTTTGAAAGTCTTTTGTGATAAGCAGTAAATGTTTGCTGCTAGTCTCTGGTACAGCATTTTTAAACAATCGGCATGCCACCTGCAAACTTTCTACTCCTTTGGCTGCTTCTTTGAATTTCTCCTTAATAGCCATGATTTGCATATTTCAATAATACATAGTAGTCTAATAATATACAGCAGAGACATATGCTTTGATACTGCCTTTTGGTTCCTAGGCAAATCCTCATAACATAGGAATTTCTTTTTAATTACAATTTCTAATAACATCTGCGCATTGTTAGTTTCTGCCAGAATCCTGCTTTGTTTCTTGGGGAATTTGACCAACTTGTCAATGAAATGAGAATCAAATCAGACCTCAGGTGAGACAGCACAGAGTGAGTGAATCTCTCTCCAGCTGGCCTGAATGCTATTGAATACAGGTCAGCTGTGCTAGGGCTCCCCTCTTGGATGTTAACTGCAAACTATTTCTTGAATATGTGCAAAAATGTAAAAATTTTAGGAGAACCAGCAGTGCGTACAGCTGCAATTTAGAGAGTTTTCTTTTGAAAACAAGCACATTAAAAGAATGTGAAATCAGAACCGACCACAGAGATTTATCTGTGACGGAATTGCATAGGGATGTCTTGGGGGTTTTCTAAGCAAAATGAAATCATTTCAGTCCATCAACTCCTGCATTGTCCTTCTGCTGAATGTGAGTCACACACAGACTTTACGACATTATTTTCTCTCCCCAATGCTCTTTCAAGAGCATCAAAATTAATAACTCATGATATAGAAGTTTAATACAAGAGGGCTGCATGTGTACTAGGAGGGAAAACACTATTTCAGCTAGGCGAGAGTGCGGAATCCTGAAAATGAATGTTTCTCGTCCTTGGCCAGGGGCCGGGAAACATTTCCTTTTTCTCTCCTGCAGCGGCACCCGGTGGCACGATTCGGGAAGAGCCGGGGCTGGCCAGCCGTGTGAGCTGATCCCATGTCACGCAGGATTATAACTTTTCTCTGCCTCTCACAAGCTCACCGTGGCCACATTTCCTGAGTAATTTGGTTGCTGTTGCTATAGACATAGACGTTTTTAATTTTAGTCCACACTAAGTCTTACTTGCGTTCATTTTCTCATCGCTTAGTCTTTCTTCAGATGCGCAATTACAACATTAAATAAATATTTTAGAGAGTAGGTGAAACCTTTTCTTTCCCACGGTAGTAACTAATTTTTAAATTTTTTTTTTTTAAATCAAACAAAAGGAAGATGCACATTTCAATTTATAGGAGGAAATCCCAGTCATGCTGGAACTTCTGGAAAAAATAATTTGTTTTTTGGGAGGCAAGAGCATGGTCTAAAGTGTTTTTTTTTATCCTTTTAATGGAAACAGGAGAGGAAGTGTTTGTCTTGCATGCTGTGGAGGAAAATGCATTGCATCTCCAAGAGCAACTTACACCTGCCATCTTGTCTCTGCAAGACTCTCACTCCAGATGTACAGCAGCAAACAAAAAGAGAGCCTGAAGAAGTCTCATGAGACCTATAAAGTCTACAAAATGGCTTATGACCTCTTTTTTGTTCAATATTTCATGACGTATAAAAAAACCCAAAGCGCAGAGGTTTTCCATTTGATTTTCCATTTAAAAGACAGATCTTTTAAGAGTGTAAGGTTTATCACATCAGGGAAATGGGAAAACTGAAATTCAGTTGAGATGTTTTTTCAACTCACACAGTTTTCAGCTGTTTGGTTTGTTACTTTTATTTTTGAACCACTAATTCCCATACCTGGAGAGGAAAGTTTGTTTCCCTCAAACACAAGAATAGAGAATACTCTCACCTCAGCTTTCTGAGTAATCCTGATGTGAAAATAAAGCAAAACAAGCCTTGAAAATTTCTGGTATTCAATGTCAATAATTAGGTAAGAGCATACAAATACAATGATGCTACTTAAATCAAAGCTTTTGTTGTTTTGGTGAAAATCTGAGTGATCAGACTAATCTCATTATCTCTTACCATTCTCACATTTAGAGATCCTGTTTTATTATCAGTCAAAATGCTGCAGGGAAGTAAGGGGTTTGTATAGCCTCAGCCTGAATCAACTTCTCTTTCAGGTTAAGAATTACCCAAGAGGTGACCTGCTTCATCCTCTTTTTACTTTAATTCCTTTCATTTCCATTCCATTCAACATATATTTTGAACAAGATGTTCTGCTTCTTCTATTTGTAATGTTTTTGTACTCCTAATCCTTTTGTGGGTACTGCTCTGTGTGTCTCTTCAGCCTAATTTAACCATAGTTTATATGGCTATAAGATAAAGATATTTTATACCTCACTAGTCAAGTGTAAACTATTACAGTAAATCGTGTTATTTTCACAAGTTTGGTAACAAGTGCTAGCTGGCATTATAAGTGTGGAAGTAACACTTTTATTTCCACATTCCTGCTTTCATCATTCACATTTATTTCTTCAGGGGGAGAACGATACTTGATGTCACATTGAGGAGTGTCTCTCTGTACTATATTTAATTCTTGGCCTGGGAAAAGATATTGCCTAAACACAAAAGGTCACAATTAAACTCTGGGGTACAAATATACCACTCCCGATTTCTGTTTTCTTAAACCTTAACAGCATCTGACCATAACAGAACCGTGTCCTGAGGCCACAGGGAACATTTTCTCAAGCACTGCTTTACTCTGTTTTTCTTTGTTTTTCCTCAGATCGTTTCTGAGCTGCTACAGCAACCAGGAGAGGAGCTGTTGTGCCTGTGCTTAGCTTTCGGTTGCATTGAGGCAATGTTCTAGTTCCACAGTGATTTAGGTGGAAGCTGTGTAATTTCTACCCACATTTAGACCTAGCTGTGTTTCCAAGCCACAGAGGCATCTTCAAGTACACAAAAATCAGACTGCAGATTTTAATAAGGAAAAGAAACAGAAGAGACTCTGTGCATGGAAAAGGAATGCTTTTCTATCAGTTTTCTTCCCCATTCATGATATAGCTTCTTCAGCAAAAATCTGCAATACTGTAACACAAAAGGGACAAATCATATTTATTGTCTAAAATGTTCTTCCCCAAATATCAATGAGCTTTTTCCTATCTGTTTGCTAGGTTCCTTTTCGTCTTCTATCAGAAACCAAGAGCTGAACACTCTTCAGGTGGAATATTCACCCACTTTTGGGATGTTCCAGTATTGCTCAGCTCAGAAGTTCTGCATATATTCTTGGGAATATCTGAAAATTAAAAACAGTGCCAATGGGATTTGCTTCAGTGGAATATGGAATACACAGGCTGTAGTCAGAGTGGAGGGTAAATAGGATGCAGACTGTTGTGTCACAACATTGGTTTTGTTCTCAAAACACTCTTTTAAGGTTCAGACATTGCTGTATAAATATCACTCAGAAAAGTATCTTCTTAAATACATTTTGAGAAAACCACTCATTAGATTAATATCCTTCTATTACTAAATTTCAAACAGCATGCTCCATCTTTCCAAAGCTCTGTTGTTCTCCAAACACAAAGAGAATGCAATGACTAAAAAGCTATCAGACCGAAGCACAGACAGTGAATGCAGCATATTTGTGGAGTGCTTGGAGACAAATGAGATTTTGGCGTAGTGGTGACTCATTTAATTGCACAGCTATCACAAGATAATGTGATAGTATTAACATAAGTAACTATGTGCTGCAATTATTCCTCTCAGAGTGTTATATGCTAGCATTTATAACCGTGTTCACTGCTTCTAGCTCGTAAAAAAAAAAATCCTGAATGTATTCTCATTGAGATTACTGTGCAAGCATTCTGAATAAGATACTAGGTTATGTGTGTCTGTGGCACTGGTAGTGCCTCTGCCCAGCACAAGTGGCACTGGATGGCACAATTACTCTCAAAGGCAGGAGTGGGCAGGTCAGGGCTTGGAGCTCAAGGGCTCCCACTTAAGGCAGTGCCAGTCCAGTGAGTGGGAAGCCTTCAACCAGGCATTCCCCAGCCACAGCACACCCCACTACTGATGCACAAACACTGCCAGAATGGCAAAATATCTCCCTCTATATGCACACAGCCCCAAAATGCCAGGAGACACCAGTGAAAAATAAATCGAGGAACAATCTTCATAGACCCATTACCTGAACACAAGTGGCCAAACTGAACTGAGCAGAACTATTTGATTCTGGAAAGAAAATGGGCATGAGAAATGGGCGCCTATAATGACATTTGTTAAATTCACATTCTCTGCTGATATATGTTATTTCTGACCCTGAAATTGCCAAGGGTCCATAAAAATAGGCACAGTAAAGAACACCCAGGCAAATAATTTCCAAGTCCAAGTGGTAGGAAAAGGACCCTGGAAGCTGATTTATTATAAAAGTGATTGTGGTGGGGGTCAGCCTTATTTTGACAATGTATGCTTTCAAATAATGTTTATTAAACTATGTTCATTTACTCCTTGAATTATGGTTGCCCTAAACCAGGTCTTCACCTTTCCAAAATGCCATCTGAATTGTGATATTACAAATTTAAACAATCAGTCATATGTAAATCGGAGTTAATAGAGCATCCCTTTTGGTAGTTGGACATGCATTATTCAGCTCTGGGTATCTTCTTTTTTCCCTGCAGGCTGAAGGCATGATTAAAATGTTACTTTAAAATAAATGTCTCCACAGAGACAAAGACAGATTTAAAACGTAATGGATTCTCTCCCACCATGCTATTAAGGAAGAAAGTTACCTCAGCATAAAGATTTCATTACACCTCACCAAAGACTTCAGATACTCCACTGCAATCTTAAAGATTTCACAAGGCCAAGAAGGGTTAAAGCACAGGATGTCTTTAGAAATTTTTTCTTTTTTATTTTTTTTTTTAATACAGAGATATAATATTTCCTGTGAAGAGGGCTGTCAATGTACATGCATGCCAATTCTTTTTTTAAAAACACAATCCATTATTTTTCTAAAAGTGGCCTGGCATGGTGTAATGTCTGCAAGGCCAGTATGCATGGTACAGTTCAACATCAAGTTTTCTACCGCATAGCTTATTTAGGAGGTCACTGTGGTTTACTGGGTACAGAGCCAGTTTCCCTTTAGGAGAACCAGATGATTCAAAGCCTTATGGTCACCACCACACAGTGTTTGGAAGAGGTAGGATATGGGCCAGATCACTGTGAATCAAAACTTGCATTTCAGTACCTTCTGTACAAACAATAATGTATGTTCCAGCAGTGCTCCCCACGGGCACTGCCTAGAGAGATGATCCAAAGAGACCACGATACAATTAACTAAGATCCAAGCAGTGGGAGTCTGAGGTTAAGCAGAAATGTCATCTCTGTATGTATAGAACCTTTCGGGTTTATGCACTGTTATTTTCCTAATCTAACCAAAGGAAAAGTAAGTCCATGGCCATGTTCCTTCCATCTTTCACAGAGCTATTAGACAACCACAAATAGATCAGCCTGCAAGCCTTAGGAATTGGCTGTCCCAAATGGCAGTCACTCCTTGGCTCTGTCCTCTCTGAAGAAGCTCATGCCTGCCCTATCACTTGAGTCTGTACTTCACTGACACTGATTTTTCTTCAGTATCAGAAGTCAAGGCCTTTCTCTCCAGATGTCATCACTTCAAACAGGCCTAGATTAGAGCAAGAAAATGCGAGTATGACACTCTGCTTGAATTTAATTTCTTGAAATCCAGGCTGCTGCCTGACTCCTGTGATAATTCTTGCTACAGTGCAATCACAGCAAATTCACTGTGTCTGGAGTTTCGACATGAAATTATAACATAATTGATTATTTAAGAATATTCTTTTTTTGTACAATGGTCACACAGAAATTCTCTAAGACTGATCTTTAAAAACCCTAGTCTGTGTCACAATTCCTGGAGTCTGTAGAGCTCATATGTAACTTAGCAAAATTACACAAAATCAAAGCAGTGTTAAAATAACTTACTTGCATTTGTCTTCACATCTTGAAACCTGAAAACTCTGAAGAACGATCTTGAATTATTATTAGAGAAGTCCTTATTTTGTCCTGATAACATATGGGATCAAACGATTATATTCTGTTTTTGTTGAGCAGGAAGTCATGTAAGGAAAATTATCAGCCTCCACAATAACAAAGTTTAATAACAAAAGGCTTAGGATATTTGCAACTGTGAATAATTTAGTCAAATAAAGACTGTGGAATACAGCTGTGTTTATTTTTGTTTTTCATTCTCTATTAAATATGAGACTTTTCCATCTTATATTTGAAGTTAAAAGGCTGTGAATGGAGCCAAGCTAATACCTGCAATGCTTTTTTAACTATTGAATATGCTTTTATCTGGGTTTGCTTTCTATGGGCTTCTGGCAGTGCCCTGATGAACAAAGATACTGGCAAAGCACAGAGGAACATTCTTACCTCAGAATGTAGAATTTGCACTTGTGTCTCACTTCCACTTAGAAGGGACAATACAAAACCACATGAATGGTGCTGCCAGTCAAAATAAGCAAATCTCACTTCAAATCCCTAAAACTTGCAATGATCTGCAGATGAAGAAGCAATCAGTGCTTGGTTCTGCTCTACAACCATTTGTTTATATGCAGCAAATGTGTATGGTATGAAGACAAGAGCAATGTTCAGCATTGTATAATTGTCGAAATAGATCTGCAAAGAAATTCATTAGTCAAAAAAGCTGAGCTTCTGATGAGACACAGCTCAGTCCTTTACCCACAGCTGCACTGTCAGGGATGTTGCAGAGGCCTGTGAGCAGAGCAGAAGTGGCCCCCCCACCCCAAGCGAGTGAGAGACCCAGATTAGTTAGCCACCATGCAATTAGCAAACAGCATGCATGACATGACTGAAAGATGAGCAACGCGTGAGACCAGAACAAATGGCCTGTGGGACAATATGGGGCAGCTGGGGAAGTAAGCCAGGACTTCGGGGCTGAGGCAGGTTGTGGCATCCCTCCTTCTGGGGGGGAAAAATGGATGAAACATAAAGGCAGGAGTGATGTATAGGGGAACTGTGGTGAATGCACATAGATATCTGAATATGAATACATTATTCATTTTGTTTAGCTGTAAAAGAAGAGTATGTCTAAAGATAAATGAGTATTGTTGTTATAAATTTTTTTCTGACACACATTCTCTACCACGGCCAGAGAGAAAACGGATCAATAACCTTAAGTACTAATTTCTGGAGCTCCAACAAGACAGTCTGTTCAGGGCCGTAAAACCTGCAACCAAAATTCTTGAACACTATCTAGATGTAATTTGCACTTGTTTGATACCTCCTAAAAATTATAAAATTCTGTTCCCACTTACAAAACAGGAATTCTGCATGTTTAAGGTAATGTGATTGACCAGCAATACCCTAATTCTCATCACACTCTGTTTTGCTGAAAATGTTGCTAAAAAAAAAAGAAAAAAAGTCAAGCAATCTTTATCTGAAATCACATTAAAACCAAAAACTTCCATGTGTCAAAATTACTAACACCACCAGCAGCCCAGCTGGATTCCTTCTGCTCCCAGAGGAAGATCAGAATTAGGATGAATTAGATCCCTTCCATACCATTATACCACTTTGCTTGTCGCAAAATGTGGGAGGAAAACTGTTAGCGCTGAGGCCAATTTGTTGTTTATGTCATCTATTTGCATACTTAATTAATGTAAATTACCAGCCGCTACAGAAGTTTCAGACAATGACAACAGTTACGCTCCAGTTTTTCAAGTTAAAACCTCCGGGAGGAAAACATGGCTGGTTTATATTTTCCCTACATCAATGACAGCAATTTCCAGGTTCTATTATTTGATTCTACTTTTGGAATTAAGAGCCAGGGAATAATTACTTAAGCAGGGAAAAAGAGATTATAATGAGGCTTAGGACTGGGCAGATGAGAATTACCAAAGGGAAACAGTCCTTTTTCCCATAGAGCAAAATAAGTAGCAGTAGCTCTGGGCACGACTTGGAAAACAGTACTGTACTGTGCTGTGCAAAGAAGCTGTTTCTGTGGTGTCGGCTTTTTCTGCTTTTTTTTCCCCCCCACTTCTTTTCTGAAAACAGTATGATGTGAAAGAATTGCATAGTACTAAAACAATAATGGAAGTCGTGAGAGGGCTTTGCAAAACAAGCTCAGTGTGAGTGCTGCTAGAATGAAGCCTACAATGATTAGACTTCTGAATAATCAGGCAAACAGCCCATATTGTAACAAGCACTGTTTATGGGGCTGAAGCAAACACAGACAAGTTTGATTCACATGCCTCAGTAAGCGCAAAAACACTTGTAACAAGGAGCCTTGCAAAGCGAGCAATTAGGGCTATGGAAACAGTCTCTGCCCTACCAAGATCACAAGCTCAGTGAGAGGTGGGAAGTGCTCATCTAAGCTGGGGTGTTCCAGAGAAATGGGCCCTCAGCTCCCAGATAGGCAACAACGGCAAAACCAGCCCCTGACTGCAACTCTGCTCCCTATACAGCTGCATCAGCAGAACATGGCCAGAAAATGTCTGAGCAGAATGATAAAAAAATCAAGCAAAATAAAGCCCTACAAAAAAACCACTCCAAGTTTTTGAGATTTTCTAAAATTACCACAAAAGGTATGATTTTGGTAAGCAGCACTTTGTTGGCTTTATTACTAAAACGTAGTATAAGCAATTCCAGCTGCAGCAGCCGAGACGTGGTTTTCTGCTTGCCATAAACATGAATGCACAGGATTGCCTGGGTCTAGAAGTACATCACAGATATATTTACTCCACATGAATATGATGTTCCAAATGGATGGGTCTGCTCCAAAGACCCCAAGTGTTTTCATGCCATGATTTGGGCCAGTTGCGATTGTTGCCACGATTCTCCAAGGGAGAATCACCTGGATCACCAGGATTTTATGCTACCCTGTAACAAAGCACATGTAGGCGTAGGAGTGCCCAGGTGTCAGAAGATTTTTATTTTCCCATCCAATTTTGCTATCCAGGAAGGCACACTACTCCTGGGTGCAATTAAAGGTAGCCCTTTAACCACTACTGCGTCAGTATTTGACTGTAACGTCCATGTCTGACAACAGCAAAATGCTCATTTTCTAGGCTATGGAATTCATTGGCTGCAAATGATGTAGGATACGCTTTGAGCATCAACATTTTTTTTAATTACCTACCTTCTTATCCTTTAACAGAGGAAACAATGGCAATGTGTTGCATTAAATACATGGGAGGAGCTTCAGCAAGGTTAAACTCACTGTCCTAAAATGTGTGTGGCTTTTAGTTTTCTCCTTGTCTAAACTGTAGTAATGTTGATCTGGTGCAAAATGTCAGCTTTTTCAACCGGTTCCTTTTCTTCCTGTGGCCCTGACATCTTTAGCACAGGATGGTACAAACATACCATTCTGAGAGAGAGCGTGAAGAGACACCTACTCTTAGTTCCTTAAACATCTGTAAGTCCAAAAGGACTTGGAAATACAAAATGAACACAGATTACAGTTAGCTGGAAGATTCAGCACTATTGTTTTTGCTTCAGCTTTGTGAAAGCAGCAGGGCCACAGACCCCATGGAGATGCTATGCTGAGCGCCAGGCAATCTGTTGGTGTAATAAAGCAAATCACTGCATGCCAGAACCTCATTTCCATGAGCCTGTTGTGTGGCCTTATCATACTTGTTTGCCACTTAGAGATGCTTCTGAAATTCAATAATTATTCATGAAATGCAATAAAATATCCTAAATACATCCAAGTCAAATCAGACTGGTTTGCGTTTTATCCACTTGGATTCTGTTATTTTCTCCATGTTACTGTAGTAGATTTCTCTGCTAGTCAAGACGTGTCTCTTGAAAATCATTACACTTTGATTCCTGTTTCTGCTGTATACAATTAGACAAGAATTTGAAGATAAGTTTACAAACCATTTCCTGAGTCACAAAGCTTGTTCTTTCCAACTGTACCAAGTAGGCCAAGAAAAAAAATAACCACTACCTGTAAACTTTGTTATTTTAAGAATTCTAAAATATTGTAAATAAGTATTTAAATGCATATTATATGTGTTTAAACTTTTAACCAAGTTATTTCCTACAAGACTATTAGGAACTGTCAAGTGAAAATCAGGACATTTAACTAATGTCTCTGAACTGTTACTGCTTTCTATGAAACTCCAAGGACATAACAGCTTTCTTTCACAGTAAACATATTTCAAAAATACTTAAAAATCAGTTCCTGCATGTAAGCTGTGTAAGGTTAGTATTACTTTCCAAAAATGATATTGCCAGGAGATGGCATCTGCTATACATATTTGATGCTGCTGAAACAACAAAGATGTACAGGCTGCTTTAGAAGAAAGCAGATACATAATAGATTTCACCCACTCTGTGTTCCAGGGTCTAGACACTGGGGGATATATTCGTTATATCATGACATTCAGTTACTTCAATAAAAGCAGAATGTAGCCTCAATTTTAAATAAAATCACAAGAAAAAAACACCACTTTTTGTTGCACAGTAAGAGTGTATTACAGAATTGTCATTTCCTCTAACCCATGATTATTCAGAATTGACACAGTTCCACCTCAAATTTTATGTTTGCGTCCTCTTTCCCACAAATTGAACTGATGTGTTTGCTCTCAATACCAACAACTTCAACAGGAATATTTTGCCTTCTTAGGTAAAGCAAGTTGTTTATTTAAAACTGAAACTTTGAATTCTGAAATATTAGCATTTTGCCTTTTCCTCTTTTGTTTTATTTCTGCCCGTTCTTTAGGTCAGAAAATTTTTAGTTTTCCTCTTCTCTGTAGCATTTTGCAAAATTTATTGTTCATAGCAATCATAGTGACAAAAGGAGATGGAAATTATCAAAAACGTCAGAAACCTGGGCACTGTTTGTTTTATCTCTCAGTCACACAGAAGTGGGGAGTTGTCTAGAATGGATCTTTCTCTGCCCACAGACTCAATTATCCCCACAGGCCAGTGGTGATTGTGGATCTTCATAAAAACATTCCTACCTTAGCACCCATTTTTTACAAATGTTCAGGATATCCTTAAACTTTGAGACAGAAGTTTTTATTGTAAAGTAGGACAAATTTCCTGTTTCTGGACAAGTCTGAGTCAGCAGTGGGGCAGAAGTTCCAGGACATCAGCATCAGTGAAAACTGACACGAAGCTACAGCAATTAGTGATGTCCCTGTTCACTTGCATACGTCCTGTATACTGGCAAGAGCTTTCAGTAAAACAGAGGGCCATGGGCAGGTCAGAAGGCTTTGGAAAACACGATTCTTGCTAAGTGCTATCAGGAGGAGAAGAGGAACCATAAGTAAGTCATTAGGGAATACTGTAAGATTTGTAAGGTTTTTCTTGCAGAGATTTCTTGCGCTAAGTCCATGCCTTTCTGGGAAATAGACACTGTCCACTTGTAATATTTTTTAACCTATTATTTTCTCAGTATAAGTGTTTCATACACTATTATACTCAGAGAAGAATAACAAAGTACTAGTGGGGAGAAAGAAAGACTTTTAGGGACCTCTTTGGACAGTACAGTTTAAATTATGGGCCAAGACGTGCAAGGTCTGGAAGGACCTGTTAAACTGAAGGCTCCAGAATAGGGGCAAGGCAAGCTCCCTTTGCCAGATGTGACTTTTTTAAAATGAGAGGAGCCTACAAGAAATGCTCATTTGCTGCTTCCTTCTGTTGCTCTCCAAAATCAGTAGCTCCATCTCCCCACTTCCAAACCATTGCTCTCCCAAATCCAGATGCTAGGTTTTGCCCTCTAAATTATTCTCTCTCCACGAATCTGAAATCTCTACATGTATTCTTGATTTCTATATAGTCTATAGTCTAAGATTTGATGTGACTTCTTAGATTTGCTGGGATTTTGCACTACTGTTAAAAAAAGTTCTGTAAAATCAGAATTAGTATCCTGTCTTATTTTCATTCAAATAGTAATTCGTTCCTTTTAAGTCACTACTTCTAGATGCTGGCATTTTCTCACTATATTAGGAAAATTACTCCAATGGAAAAAACCTCAGGCTCTTTTTAATGCAAGGAAAATCTGTGAACTAACAGTCAAAAGAGTTTTCATTAAAATCCATGTAGATTAAAAGGCTAAAACATTCAAATTAGTAGACAAGGCAATCTTCCTAGGGGGAAAACAACAAGGCAAACATTGATGCTCTGAACAGCACACAAAAATGAGAAAACATTGGAGGTTTAATTCTGACAACGTACTGAAAATAAACTAGCTCAAAATGTCAAATGGTGAACAAACTTCACTTTCAAGCACTTCACTAAAACACACTTAGACACGGGAAGAGAAGAGTACAGAGCACTGTTTAACACCCTATTAAGAAGGTCTCATATGCAATTCCTACCTGACACTACCCAAGATCACCAGCCAATTAGCAATAAGGCCAGAAAAATAGTTTAGCTATTTTATTTTCCTATCCCCCAAGCTTTTTTGTTCAATCACAGTTACATCTCAGCCCAGCGGTATTTTGTGTTTATCTCTTCCAAATTTCATGCCTCCAAGCATTTTTTACAGTATCTATAGGTAGTACCTGTCTGTTATTTCTACTTTGCCAATGGAGAAATTGGAGATATTTGTCTCAAACAACAGAACTGCTCATGAACAGTTCAGAAAGTAACACTGAATCCCCATTTACAGTTGATTACTAGGTGCAGATTAAATTATCATTGATACAGGTAGGAATCTGTGCAGGACATAGACCTGCAATTTTCTGTTGTGGCAACAAGTGCAAATATCAGAGCAAATCCCTTTACCTGTTTTTTAAAGTATAAATCTGCCTCCATTCTGTATTCTTTCTTTGGGTTTGAGGATCCACTTAAGAAAACCAGCTCCCGAAGCTCCTATGTAAGGGAATATTTAATCAGCAACTTACTCTCAAGTACTAATCAAGATACTTATTTGATAATTGATTATTGAAACTATAACTACATCTTTATTGTCATTATAATTGAGGGTTTAATTCTATAGCAAACGGGCATACAATTTGCATGTGCATAAAACTCAGTGGGTGATCTTTTAAAAGTCAACTAAATTTAATATACTTAACAAAAACTGGGTTATTAAATACAAATTAAAGCCAGAGACACACGAACGGTAATGTCACCCTGTTTTATATTCTTGGGTTACTGCATCAAGGATCATTTTTCAAAACAAGTTCACAAGACTTTTAAACAACCATCTCAGCATGTGATGGTGAAATAAGAACACCAGAGTGATAATCACTGTGCAACTTATTAGTAGAGCTCTGTGGAGTAGCTCAGTTACAGCTGTAATAAACCAAATTTGCTTCTTGAATACACTGGTGCAACTAGCTCCATACTTCTGGAATTCCCTATAGAATAACAGATTTTTAAATAAAGAAAATCTATATATATTTGGAGTACTAGAGTTGATTACTTGGTAAGAGGGAAGATCCTCTCATGGATTAATGTCAAATTAAATATTAATATCTAAAAAATACCAGGAATAAATTACAGATGCCCAGTGGAAGAAGTCTACATGTGAGATCCGTACTATACATAAATTATTTGCAAACCATTGTAAATCTGGAATGAATAAAGATGCAGCTGATTCTGCTTTATTCAAAGTAGCTAATCCTAAAGGTGAGCATGAAAGTTATAGAAAAGGTTTTGCAGTCCTGAGTGACTGGAGAACAATGCTGCCAAAGAATTATTTCTCTTTCTGATAAGATCAGAATGAGCAGGCTTGGAATGAAATTATCATGTAAAAAACAGAAAACAAAGTGAAGTGCTTTTTCACAAAGGATGAAAGAAAAATATGGAATCCCATGCTACAGTAAAATCCAGACAGCAAAAACACAAATGGTGTTGAGGAGGAGTTTTTTAAATTATGAAGGATAAGCACTTTAGTAAATAATAGATGTGATGGTCCAACAAAATTTGGAATTGTTTATGCTTGTAGGAAGTAGTAGGACTTTTATGAAATACTAGATTGTGAAATAAACTGAGTAAGCTTTGGATATAAGCTCAATGCATCCATCTCTACTTTGCTGAAGGTATTTGAGCCAGGCACCATACCTACCCTGGGACTGGGCCAAATTCTCCTCAAAATTACACAATGGGCTTGCTTGTGGTTAAAATGCAAAATGAGTCAGCACTTCTAGTCATATTGTCTTAGAGAGTAAAAAGGCAAAGAACAGCCATGCATCTCCTACACCCCAAAACACCCATATTCCTCTTATACCTTGCAGATAAAGTGAAGGCAGGTGCTCTAGAACACCACCCTGCAAAGTAGAGGCTGCAGCAACAGATCTTATTTAACATCCTAAGTTAGAGACCAAGCTGCACAGGAGCTAAAGCAGATTAACTCACATCACACTCCTAAATCCTAGGAGCCTACAAATAACATTCTGTATGTTTGCTTTTCCCAGTCACATAAAATACGCATTGGTTTTCATTTATTCACTTGGACTTGGGTAGGATTTTATGCTAAGAGGCTGCTTACTTCCTGAAACAGCCTCTGGTTTGAATCACAGGGGGCCTTTTTTTTCCGCTCGCTTGACATTTTTGGGAGCCTTCATTATTGTTTCCATTCTGCTCTCAGATGTACTGCAGAAAGGTAAGTTGCTGCATACTCTTTTTTGTGCAGGGGGTTGTCTGCAGCAGCCTCTGCAGTGGAGGTGTCCCATGAGCTCATCCCCTGAGAGGAGCTTCTTGCCTGTCCTGGGACCATGACCTGAGGTCTCTCCCACGTGTGCCGTGCTGTCCTCTGAGCCATCACACTGGCCTGTGGGGCGGCTTTTAAAGCAAGAACATTGTGCAAACTTGGCATGTGACACACTCAGAAAGCTATAATTTTCATATTGTATCTCCTTACCAATTGTAAATCAGTCATTTTAAGGATGCTTTCCATTCTTGCTTCCCTTCAGGCATCTCTTATTTCTCTCTGGAAAAAGAAAAGATGTAGTTTATGGCTAACTGCAGGACTGAAATGACATATATAATAGCAACAGCAGGCAACAAATGTGTCCCTAAAGTGGCAATATGGTGCCTTTTGTTTTGTTTTAAGACTTTGGAGTGATAGACAATGTGTCTTTTTGAGCTGCTATTTGAATAGTTACAGGGAATTTAGAAGACAATGTTATGCATGTTCAGTAATAAGCACTGCATAGTCTGACCTAGGCCCTTTGAAAATTGATTGATGAATGATAGAAAAAGACAATCAGGAGGAAAAAATACTGATTATTATGCATAGGGTTATTAGCAATAAAACTTAATAATAGTGTTTGAGGTTTTGTTTTTTTTTAAATTTCCTTGCAGTCTTCTTTTGTTGTCAGTTAAAAAGACAAAACAAAAACTATCTGATCACCGGATATTTTTACACAAAATTGAACTCTGGCCCCTTTATGGGAAGAAGCAAAGCCTGCATGGGACACTTTTGCTATAACAAAAAGAGATGTTTTATGTCTAAATATAATGGTTTACATATATGAGGAACTCAAACTCCTCCATGTAACTATTTAAAGGACTGATATTGCCACTCTATCCTCAGCAGTAATCCAGCTTACATCTCTCTGAAGGGATGGCAAAGACCGAGTATGTCCCTGACCATGTCCCAGTGCCCAGACAAAGACAGGTACAGCACAGTCTCCTCGTCACACACAGGACAAACACCATTCCAGGCACAGGAATGCAGCAGGACAGGAGATATGGAAGCCACAATGTGTTTGGAGCTTTCCCGTCCTCTTTTCTTTCCCTCAGACTGAACTCTCAGAGCACCTCACAGGGGCAGGTGCATGGAGAAGGAAAAGGATAGGGGATGAGACAGCAGAGCACCTGCAGCAGTCACTGACTTCAGCTGAAGTTGCATGAGCTCACATTTCTAAAACCACTATGCCAGGAAAACTGATGCCAGGGTGCAGATTTTAGTGTCAGCTGATCTGATGAAGGGATCTCTTTCTGAATACCTCCTGGTTAAGAATTTAAGGGTGAGAAACAACAGGCCTCTGGCAGAGATCCCCTGGCATGGGGATGGGGCAAGAGGTGCTGCGAGCAGCATCAATAGCTGCTGGCTGAGAGCCACCCACCCACGTCTTTGTGGCTCTAGCTCATTACTCACTTGGCAGCCCCTCTACTTCTTACCTCCCTTCTGTCAATGACTCCAATTTCACTTTTCTCGCTGCATCATTTCCTTTCTCTCTCCCTCTTTTAAAACTTCTGAGATGTCTCCTTATACTTCCCTTTGCTTATTGAAAGGAAAACCTGGGATAATCATGCCGGTATATAATTTGATCTTTTGAAACATCTACCAAAATTTCAGCACTGTCACGGGTGACATTTTATCAAAATTGTTTAGTAAGATGATTTGTTTCTCTTTCTAAATATGTTCTTTAGGGGACAACTCTCATTTAACAAAACACAAAAATTAAAATTAAAGCAATGAAATATATATTAAAACTTCATTAAAATTAATCCCTGAATACAACATTTTCTCAGTAAGATCATTTCAACTTTTGCTATTATCCTAGGCTCTATGTGTTTTCCTAAACTAAAATACACTAAGGTGTGGTTGACACTAAGAATATAGATCAGTATTATTAGATTAAGATTATTTAGGTGGATTATATGCTATCCTTGTACCGGGGGTCCTAAATGAGAGAAATTAAGGTGAAGGATTACAATGACACATTTTAAGGATGAAAATGCCTGTCCTCCTTTGCTTTCACAGTGCCACTCAATGTCTACTATACTTCTGTATGCAGTGCTAAATTAGACTAAACTGTTTTTCCAGCAGATTATGCTGTAAATCTTTATGATTATTATGTCAATATAAAAGCTGGGTTTGTCTTCTGAATTTTCCTATTCTCACAAGCTGGTGGGGGGAGCCAAAAGCCCACCACACATCAGTTTCTCTCTCCCAGATCGCCGCTCTTTTCAGATAGGTGGGGTGAGTGTCTGGCTGTCACAGGGCCACAGGCGACAAGGCAGCAGGGGACCAGGCATCTCCAGCTGAGGGCAAAGAGCGGGAGCTCCTCTCGTGGTTGCCATGGCAGCCAGAGCCATCCCCACACCAGGCTCCGGTGAAGGGCACACCACGATTCCACACTTGCTGCCCTCCACTTGCCTCTCATCCAGTGGTGCACTGCTTGCTTGAGGTGCAACTGACAGAAATCAGTCTCCCCTTAAAGCTACTGTGGGTCTTATACTTCCATTCCAATTCCACAATGTGTACCATGGTATGCAATACATTCGGTATTTACTCCTGGAATGAGATTCAAGCATTTCCATCACCCACGTTCAATACAGATTTTTTTGCCAGTGGTTTTACAAGGCTTGGCTATGCTCCTGAGCAAACTCTTTTTACTTAAAACTACTTCCCTAGATTCCATCACTATCCCTTATTTTACTCCAGCTTTCTCACAGGCTCAGGGAGATGATAATGACATTCTGGCATAAATACATTGATAATGTACTAATCTTTTGCTGGAATTTCACACAAGAGTGTAAACTGTTTTTGCTGACCTTTGTGAGATAAATAAGTCACTGCAAAATATGGTAGTATCAGAACTCCTGGAATTGTTCTGTTTTCTGTATAAATGTACCAGTAGTCACTTGCTTAGTTTGTAGGCTGTGTACTGCCTTGCGCATAAGAAATCACAGAAATATTAATGTAAAACTACTGCTGTCTCTCTTAGTGCATTATCATCACATTATGAAGCTTTCAATTGATGATCTTTCTCATGTTCTTAGACAACCTTGACCTTCAGTTTTAGTGAGGTGAATAATATTACATCACATCTAAAGAGAACAGTGCAATCATCTTTTCTATTTGCAGCCAAAGACAGTCAACACTATTTGATACAATCAGCATGTGTCTTGATATTGAAGGCACATGGTGACAAGTCTAACTGAATGTAGTTATTTGGCTGTCATGAAATGCACCTTATGGTGATAAACTTCAGCCATAAAATTGGAAGACTATCACATAAACATGTTTCATGAAGAAATACACTAACAGAATTCACTGCTGGTTTATAGTTGGAAAACTGTGTTCTATTTATTATGCTGCAATTTTTACAGTAAGTCAAGTTCCAAAGCTCATTACATTTTACAATGAAGTAATTACAGGGTGTTGATTCTTCTCCTTCAGCCAACAGGTCTATCTAATTAGTGTACAATAAACTGAAACACCACGATTAAGGATGTGTGAAAGGATACTAAGACTGGATGCAGCTTCAGTGTACTTAGAAACGGGGAGCTGCACAGCTAGACCCCCACCATGTGCCTGGGTCAGGAACCTCACAGGGCATTGCTCATGGGGAAACCTCCTCTGCCTTTGCACCCTCTCCTCTGGGAACATGTCCTAGTGCAGACACTGCAATAAGCATATCAAAGCAGCTCACACTTGTATGCATTAAATCTTGAACTTGATACAAAACCAGCATTTTCTTTTCATTACTTATCAGGTATTTTATCTTTAGATAAATTTCTTCTCCCTGCAATCTTAAAGGATATGGTGTTCATAACACTTACGGAAGGTTAAACCATAAAACTACCCAAAACAATAGCTTCAATAAACTCAGAGACATTGTCTTATCTTTAGCATAAGTCAACCTCGCTGCAGTGCAATGTTTTTAGCATGGCATTTTATTGGTCATGGAACATGTTCTGAGCCACAAGGAGTCTTAGTCCTGCTGGAAGTCAAAGAGAATTTGAGACTTGCCCTCTATTTGTGCTTTTGAAGATTCAAACTGTGAGTTTGAATGGTTGGCTGTGAATAATATTTGAAATATGGGGTCACGCTTCTACTGAATTAACAGGATGTGGATATTACTGTGCTTATAAAACATTCACCCAAAGAAACTGACTTCATCTAAGAGAGGCTGTGATCATAGGGTGTTCTTAGGCTGCTCAGGTAAACAGTGGAGCACAAATGGTATTTCAGGAGTATTCTCAAAGCAAGGGGTTTCTTGGTACATATTTCCCCTGCTCCACCTTGAAACATGTAAGTTGGACAACATGCAGATGTGCCCTGGAACAGCAGAAAGAGAAAAGATTGATGAAAGCAATGCTTTAACTATTCAAGAAGAAAAGAAGCCCCCTTTGGGCCATTGCAACTCAGATAAAATGTAAACTACATAAATTTCAGCTGCAGTTCACGTATCTGCTAGAAGAGGAAATAATTAAAATAGTCCTGACTTTTTTTTTTTTTTAGATCAGAAAGGTTAGCCTTCTCTCAAAATTATTTAATCTTTTCAGACCTCTTGCAGCCATTCATGACATTAGACAGCCGTATGATGATAATGACAAAATTAATGCCTCACTTTTATGTAAGACTTATCAGGCCAACATTAATCATTACTTGGTTAATTCAGCAGACAAAGAAAAATAATCACCAAGTCTCAAAGAAATGGAATGTTTTGCAAGCCCATTACATCTACACGTTTGCTAACCTTGTTAGAGGTGCTGAAGCTCAGCAGAGGTGATACAATTAAATCATATTATTCCTTGCTAAAAAGCAGGTTCTAGTAGATGAAGTAAAGTTTCTGATTTCAGAGAGGCCAAGCAGGGGCTTTTGTGGTCAAGTTAGGAAAAAAACTGAATCTTCATGTTAGCAAAAAACTAGAAAATTTAAAGAATACTGATGAAGAACTGATTAAAAGGAGGTAATTTCAAGATTTCTAGGAAGATTATTATTCTTCCTTCCTTTCCTTTTTTACTGATTCATTTTCTGACATTCATAAAATCATAGAACAGTTTGGATTGGAAGAGATCTTTTAGAGGTCATCTAGTCCAGCCCTCCTCCAATGAAGAGGATCATCCTCAACCAGATCAGGGAGCCCCATCCAACCAAACCCTGATGGTTTCCACACCTCACTGGGCAACTCATTCCAGTGTTTTACCACACTCTTTGTAAAAAACTCCTTCCGTATACCCCACCTATGTACACCCTCTTTTAGTTCAAAACCATTTCCCCTTGTTCTATTGCAACAGGGCCTTATAAAAAGTTTTTCACCCACCTTTCTCCTAGGCCTCCTTTAGGTACTGAAGGCTGCAATGAGGCCTGCCTGGAGCCTTCTCTTCTCCAGGCTGAACAACCTCAACTCCCTCAGCCTGTCTTCCCTTGTCCCTTAGGGCACTTTCTCAGGAAGTAGAAGAATAAGTAGAATATGCATCCATGCTGAGATGCTGTTTTGCCTTTTGTGTGCCCATACTTGAAAAAATTCTATCAGTTTACATTTAATAAAATAGAAAATCAGAAATGCCATTGTTCAAAAAGTAGGCCAAACTGGAAGTTTCATTTGTATCCTATAATGTACAACAACAACAACAAAATTAGATGGGAAAATTGTATGAAAAATTACAGTACAAGACAATCTGACTACGGATAAGAGTTTTAGAAATATGAGATTGCCCTCATAGAACTGGGTATATTCACATGAAGAAAGTAATTAGAAAATGACAGATAAACATCAAGGCAGAGATCACTGGGGAATTATGATAAATTTCTTGTTCCTCTGATCATTAATCAAGAGATATAGGTGTTGTTGATCTCTTGAGATAGGAGAATCCCGGATTTCTCTCTCTGCTCCACGAATTATTTATGTTGTCATGTTATCCACCTTTCAGTTCTATGGTAGATTTGAAGCATTCCATTTAGTTAGTTAGAACAAATGAAATGCTAAGAGATTGAAAAAAATATGCAGAAATTAGAACAGCAGATGGACAAGGCAGCAAAAGACCCTGCATCTGGTAAAGGAATATTTTTAGCAGCAGAAAGTATTTTTCATACAATTCCCACCACACCAGTGTAAAAGGCTTAACCAGGCAGTAACACAGCAGGCTGACCATTTGCTAGGGTTTTTTTCAAAGTGGGCTTTAGAATTTTACACAGAGTTTTGAATTTTGGCTTTCAATTATACTTAGTCCTAGGGGAATTAATTATAAATATGAAATAAATGTACATTAACAGATAGGTCAAGACACAGTTTGAACCTTTTAAATACAAGATTTTAAGATTGTTGCAGTCTAGACCCGATTAGAGATGAAACACAAGTAAGATTAAATGACCAGATCCCATCACAGTGGTGGATTAATTGCCCCAGGTGTTCCTTATGATGTGCCATGATGTTTAATGAGTTCATTAATGACTTGGAAAGGTGAAAGGATAGCATTTCAACCAAGTCTATTGAGGGGACTAAGTTGTATACCTGTACAGGACCTGAGGTGATTGTAGAGAATATTAAAGAAACTTAAATACGATAGGTGAAAAGTCAGAGTGATAACGAAGAGCATCAAAATCCAGCTGCAAAGAAAAATAATCTGTTCAACCTGGAAAGCTCTAAGCTGATTGCATCATCTAAAGGAGACCTGGGACTTCACTGAACAAAGATCAATGTGCAACTGCAGCTGAGAAAGCAAATCAGCTACGGGACTGTGCAATGGGTCGTGGCAATCACGAATGTGGAGAGCAGTGGAGTGGCACTACAGGAACAGAGACGCAACACGGTGGGCTGTGTGTCACCCAGCCTCCACGTGGATGCTGAGGGGGGAAAGAAAAGAATCTCCCTAGAGATGATAGAGGTTGCTTACTCTACATGAGTCTGTACAACACTGCGTGTTCTGGAGCAGGCGGTCAGGGACCCATAGCTTGACCTTGTCTGTAAAGTGAAAGAGCCATTTGGTGCAAGCAAGCAGCAGAAAGCTCAGCACTTTTTCAGTATTTCAGGTGTGAAATTCACTACCATTAGAAATCATTGAGACTAAGAATTCAGTAAGATAAAAAAGGACTGAACAATCATATAGATATCAAGACTATATAGACCTGTCATAAGTAATGATTTTTAAAAATGGTAAATAGCTATCATGTAACACTCACTGGCTGTGAGGTTTGTATAACTTCCTCTGAAGCTCAGGGTGCTAGATGTATTATTTGGACAACAGAAGCTGAAGGTAACTTACATTTCTGAGCCCAATACAGAAGAAATATGTATAGTCCTACCACAACATATTAATAAAGACAACAAATATATATTAAGATAATCTTCAAAATTACTGACCTGATCTTTAAAAATCCACTTATTTGCTTATGCCTATCTAAACTCAGACAATGGCAAACAGACCACCTTTCCTCAGCAGAAATCCCTCTCAAATGTCAGTTCAGTTGAAAACTGAGACATGTAAGATTTTCTTTTCTGACTTCATGTTTTCTATGTTTATATTTGGTCAAGGACAATCCCTTTCCCCCATCAATGTCAACATTTGACAAAATACTAAAAACTGCTTTGGAATAGTAATAAAAAAACCATCTCTGCATAACCCTGTCCTGATATGAGTAGATATTTGCATGAGCTCCAGGCTCATAACCTCCTCCTTAAGCACTCACCAATAGTTCCAGCAAGCTGTCAGCCACCAGGTCTTGCCACAAAACTTAAGCTGGGTCAGAGAGAAACAGTGATGGAGAAACCTTGGCATAATCTGGTCTTTCCTATAAAGGGGTGTCATGTGCTCAACATTAACAGGTAAACACTTCCATGTATGTGAAAGTAGGGGAGTGTTGGCCTTGGGGGAGGCAGAGGAGCGGTGGCTCCTGGGGAGAAAGGGACAGTGTGTCACCTCTCCTCCCAGCCACAGCCTGAGTGTGGCATTGCCACGTTTCCAAATCCAGACAAGGGTTTCCAGTGCCACTCTGCTGAAGGTATGTCCCATGGACACTGAAGTGGGGAGAGAGGGTAGTGTTTGGGGAGTTGTATTTCCTCAGAATTGTACTTTGTTATCTTTTATGACATATCTACTTCATTGAGCAGCTCCAACCTGTCAGGATGCTGAAAATGTCTTCTGTTTTTGTCTCAGGAAAAGATGCACAGCTGAATCAAGGAATGGCTGTGTAAGTGATGTTGGATTCTATGATTTCAGCCCCAAAAGGTCTTAAACAGTCAGATTTATTGTCTATCCAATTTTATGACTCTTAGTTGTATTTATTCTCTGATGTTTACCATCAAATGTCTTTACGTGAGCTTTGGTTTGTAGGCTTTCATATTGCTAAATCATTTTTTAAGCTTGAGATGTAGCTTCTGTTGAACATCAATCCCTTGAGATACACCATTAACATGAATCATTTCTGAAAGTACGTCGTGCAATATGAGCTTCATGTTGAGTCAATCATTCACTGTGATTGAAAGAAGAGATGACCTTCACCAAAGCAACACATCACAGCTGAATATCCCAGGACCCTCTTCTCTACTGTCAGTCGTGGCTGCTTTTGGAGCTCATGCAGACTTAATCATTGCACAAAAATAGGCTGAAGATTATTTTCCTTTATGTGGTTAGGTCAGCGGAGCTTTAAATAAAGGATTGATGAAAACTGAGGCCTTTACTGAGTCACAGAGACCACTTTATCGCTTCAATGCAGGTTTCACAGTGGACTTAAAGATAAGTGTTAAGTTGTACTTAGGTTAGTTTGTTTCCTTTTCCTCAGTGTCCTTTAGGTAAAATCTTATTTTCAAGTCCTAGCAGCAGATATTTTTTTTGTCTTGTTATTAAACAGGCCTAGATTTGCAGAGGCACTGGGGCATCTCCCTCTGCCAGCTGTGGGCCCGGACCTGAGGCCTGGATCCTGCATGCCTGAACTTGTGGTGAGGGATGAAAGCATAAACTTGATCACCCTATTAATCTGACAAGTGCTTTTAGCTGGCCAGTGCTTGAGCACAACTCCCTTTGTAGGAGGAGACGGTATTTTACATTAGCACCCATTCCTGTACAACTACTGCAAAAGTGGATCAGGTGGAAAATAGATTTGCTGTTAAAAGGCATAGGTTTTGTAACTGATTTTGGTTTGGGTGTCCTTTGGGATCTTGGATTTGTCACTCACTCTTCCAGTACATCAGCTCTTTCTCCTGTAAATTAGCCTAATTATGTGTTCCTGCTTTATAAAATCAGTGGGAGGCCTGGTTCAGCCTGGTTCAGCCTGGTTCATTCATTAATGATTTAAAAGAGCTTGGAGATTACTAGGTGTAAAAGGGGATAAAAGGGAAGTTAAATGCAAAGGAGAGATTTGAAAGAAAAGAAAAAAAGAAAAAAAAACCCCATGTCAGTTCCACCCACTTTCACAAAATGAGTTTTTCTCACTCCTCATGTGCTTCGTTCTGCAATATAAAATATTACAGATATTTTCTTTTTCTTTTGATAAGCAGACAGAGTTTGGGGACACTATTCTCATTTGTGAATATGTAATTTTATTCTGAAGTTCATCTGATTTATAAGAGTAATTACCTGCTTCCTAAGCAGTATTTCTGCTGCTGAAATACCATATTTCAACAAATATGAGTACCTCAACAAGACTAAATATGAAGCTTGTATTTGTCTAAGTTCAAATTTGCTCTTTATTTTAAAATTAATCAGTTACAGCAATTACTTCCTAGATATTTGAATGAAAAAATCATCACTTGCATACAAGATTTGGCCAATACATACAGGATACTCTCAACAGTAGTAAAACTTATTGACCCCAAAGTATTCTCTTCAATGAATTATGGCCAGCATCAAATATTGATCACATAATTTGAAATAATTCAAAAGGAGATGCAAAAAACTCTAAAAAGACAATTACTGAATACCTTCTCCATAGAAAAAGTTTCATCTCAGCTTCTTCTGTTGAATAATGTGACACAACGTAAGAATTTTGCAGCTCCAAAATTGAGAAAATATATTATTAACATGATTCTGAATAATCCTATTACTTGCATAGCTGGATAGAATTGTAAAATTTTTGCAAAATCTTGTTGTTGACAATTAGGCAAAGACTAATATGTTAGGACTGCATTTGGGAAAATATTTTTTGTATAGTATGGTTGATGTACTAGTGGGAAAAAAGTGAGATGGATCATAGAAAAAGCATTGACATTGTACTTAAAGAGTAATGAATTGAGGTTTGTTTGCAGCAAGAAATGCCATGCCCAAAGGTGGTGGTTTCAAATTCAGAATGTTATCCTGTTCATTTCTCACTGTGCAGGGTGAGCCAACGTATATATATGTCCCACTATCATACATATTGCTTATACTCAAAAGCAATTTAATTTTTTCCTAGATATTGAAATGAAGGAATATTCTTTGTATATCATCACTTAGGACTGTGGCATTTAAAGGTCATCGTGAAAAGCATCTTCCAAACAACTGCTATTAACATCTGAGTATTGACTGATAATGATTATGTATTGTTAAAAGTATTTTCTCTCAAAAAGAAATAAATGTTTTTCACATTGTTTCCTGCTTCTCAGAGAAATAGAAAAAGATAAGATTTTCAGTATTTATTCTGCTGTCTGCTCATGGATGTGAACAACCCCTTCAGAGTTTAATCTTTATAGAAATATTTTCTTTATAGATATTACAACCTTGAGTTGAGAATTTAACATCAAATACAGTAAATTTTAGTGTTCAGAACTGACAACAGCAATAATAACAAAACATCCCTAAGGCTGTGTGCCAGCAAAGAAGAGCTCTTAAAGTAACAAAATACATAGCATATCATCAAAGTCAATTGTCCCCTTTCATTTCTTGAGCCTCTGCCATGATATTTTCAGACTGCCCATAGAAACTAAGAAGAAAGACTAAGGATAGCTAATTGATAGCAACTAGTTTTAAGTGCAAGCAAAAACTGAAACACAGTCCAATGCAGCGAGATGCACCTCTATTAGAGGTGGGCTGGTTCCCAGAGAACATTTGTGATCTTTTGGCCATCACAACCCTTGTGGAACCTGTAAGTATAATTGCTAGTTTCAAGTCAAGTTAGATCAGGTAATAGTCACATTCCTCTTTATTTTGGAACAAGATCAGACTGTGTCCCAATGACAAAGCAGTACCCAAGGTTGGGATAAATACTGAGCTATGAGGGCTGTGGGCTTGTTTTGGTATTGCTTTTTTTTTTTTTTTTCAGCAGCAGACAAAATAACCTTTTGCTCCTGTTTGTTTCTGCTCTTCCTCATCTTGTACCATTCCAAGTTGGGCAGTAAGACGGTATGCTAAGGCAAATCCATGAAAAAATCCACTTGTGGTGCTTTTAAATGTTTTTAAAGGTTTGCAAATATACGAAAAGGAATGATTACCTTGGAACATGTCAATGATCAAGCATACACTATAATCCCATAAACATTTGCACTGGTAATTCAGAGAAGATTTAATCCAGTGTAGAGGGGCTAAAACAGGATAGAAACAAGTAAAAAAGTGCAGATAGTGGAAGCATCCTTTTAAACTATATTTGTTGCTGGAGAAAATATCTGTAGAAGTACATACTTACGAGTTTTCCCTGGAGTCTGAATGGAAATACAGAGACTGAGTGTTGCTCTGACCTATTTGTAAATACATTTGAGTTAGATGCCACCACAAAGGCAGCAGGCAAGCTCAGAAGATAGCAAAGGAATTTTTGTGGTAGTGTGGCTAAGAGACAGCGTTTCAGGACTAGGTAGTGGGTAGAAAAATTTGAAATGGTGATTAGGGATTATGAGCAGTCTCCTTTTGACTGATTCCTAATGTGTTCAGACAAGCAAGAATTGATGATGAATTCTCTGAGGATAAATGGAAATATGAAGCAAATTTCTAATGATATTTAATTTTTTCTGCTGCTGGAAACAACTCACCAAATTCAGAGAATTTAATAGCTACTTAGCCTAAAAGATTAGCACTATTACATGCAGCAGAACTGACACAGAAATCATGAGTAGCCCAAGGAAGCAGCTTCAGTATTAATTACAGTAATTATTTATGATCTATTTGTTAAGCAGTGACAGTGCACTTAGGACTGCATACAGCCAAACCAATGCCTGAAGCAAGCAGGTGCTGACCATCTGCATCTTGTGTCTTTGGTGGATATTGAAAGTGTTGACAAGGGACTCTAAGCTGGAAAGGAAACTGTTCATATACCCATAGAAGATGTTTAATAGCTTGAAATACTTTTATTGTTATAATACCTATTTTTTTAAGTTTGAATGCTTTCTAATCATTTATTCTTACAAAGAAGCAACAAATAATAGCTGTATTAATAAACAGGACACTGAGATTTGCATGACTAGGGCACGATCATCCTCCTGTACTCAGCCTGAATCCTGTTGAGTTCTGGGCCCTTCACCAAAATGAAGATACGGAGGTGCCAGAGCGTGTCCAGAGGAAGGCGATGAAGCTGAGGAAGGGTCTGAAGCACAAGTCT
>WAAE01001626.1:0-20591 GCA_013400495.1 Nicator chloris | reverse complement strand
AAAGAGGTCTGGTAGTTGTCTGTGGGAAAAAAGAGCATATTAAACTTTCAGAGTATGAAAGAAAAAAACCTGTGTTTGTAAAAGAAAAGAAGAGATAGAAACATGAGTGTTTAAAGCCTGTGTAGCGACGGGAAGTGTATGTCCTTGGAAGTTTGTGGTGTGTGTTGGTGCCCTAAATTTCAAGCTGTGCATGTATTGAAAGCAACCTCTTATTTCACTACTTCAGATGATCCAATAGCCTCTAGCTTACAAGGAATAAATTGGTCACTAAGCACTGTGGTTTCTCAGGCTGTTACTTGATTTGATTGAACGCACTAAATGACATAAATCCTTACTGTGGAATGGCCCATTGTTGCATGTATTGTATGGCTAACAGGCTGACCTAAACTTCACTGAATGTCTTGCCATTTCTCATCAAGAATCTGTCAAAGAGGCAGTTGAATGATGAGTGCACTGTAGCTGAGGGTGCAGTTTAGGATTCCTGTTGCTTTGACTGAACTACTGAGGAAAAAGCAGTTCTGGTGTTTCTTAAATATTGCAATTTTGTCTGCAAACCCACCTTTATCTCTGGCAAAGGTAAGTGCTCTGATTGATATTTTCTGAAATGTTTTCTATACAGAAGACTAAAAAGACTCGTTTCTTGTATTTTTCTACTGTAAAGAAAGGGGTCTAAAAGCAAAAATAATAGCTTCTGAAATTTGTTCTGCTCTGGAATATTCATCTACATGACTGCTTATCAGAGAAGAAGCTGAGTTGGAAGGAACCAACAAGGATCATCATGTCCAGCTCCTGTCCCTGCACAAGACCATCCCCAAGAGTCATACCATGTGCTTTTGCTAAGCTTTGGCATTTTTCCAGAGCTTCTAGCTGAACTTGGTTGGAATAAACCCACCAATATGATTTTCTAATTGACAGACAGCTACTTTAGAACTCTTAAGATTCAGGAGAGACTGCCTCTCCAGTTAACATGCTGAAAAAATGGTTTTGGCTCAGAGAAGCTCTTGTGTACAAATAATTGATAAAACGGAAGCAGACTCTTCTGAGGGCTATTTAGTGACAGGAAAATATGTAGAGGGCAGAAGGAAAACTACATGAAATTCCAGATGAAGACAAAAAATAACTCTTTTTTTTTTTTTNTTTATCGTGCTTGTGATCACTCTGAACTCTAATCTGTGTTTCTCATGATCTCAGCAGTGTGCTTCTTTTATTGCAGGAAAATGTGACCAGAACATCCCTGGTCATGTCCTTTTCCTGGTCACATTGCTTTTTTTTTTTAATGGGAGGGTGGTTAGGTGCTGGAATAGATTGCCCAGAAAGGTTGTAGAGTCTCCATCTTTGAGATACTCATAACCAGGCTGGACACAAACCTGAGAAAACTCTGGTTGTACCTGTCTTGAGCAGGGCAGGGGGTGTCTAGATGAACCTCAGAAACTTTTTTCCAAAATCAACAATTCAGGTATTCTTAAGACTTTTCCCTGTTATTAAATTCCTTAAAATCTTTAAGGTAGAACATAAGGCAGGTGATATAGATATATTTCACTGGAATGTGTGAAGTAGAAAAGGACTTTTCAAGCAGGTGAAGACTAAATTTAATACTTTCCTCATCATATAGAGACACAAGAACTAATTAACATTACTTCTCTGGATACAATTCATGACTATAGCTTGCAATTTTTAATTTTTACTTTAATGTTAGAACAGGTGGTAAAATATAAAACTATGAGTACAGTTTGTGTATTTTCACTGCCCTCTCCTTTTGTTTGTCTTTCTATAGAAATCTTTTCAATTTATGGAGAGATGTATGGAAAATAAAGAGATAGTACTTATGGAAGCTGATTTATATGTCTTGGAGGAGTTCTGTCACAATTTAAGCAGTATGTGGGGTTTATATTATTAAAATAAATAGTTTATATGAAAGAGTTATTATTTGGTTTTCTAATATCAATGGGTGTATTTGGATTTGGTTATTGGAAAGAAAAATATTTATATTGGCAAGTTGGTGAAACAATAGAAAGAAATTCAGCATTGACTATCTTTATATGAGCTCTTAAAAGCATATATCAGCTTTGTTCCCTTTAGAATTGTAGAAATTATCTTGATTTTTCTAACGGAGGGAAAAAAAATTAGTCATTCTGAAAATTCTATTTGGGTTTTTGTCTTTTGATCAGTTAATTTCCAAGAATACTACCTTTAATAGCTTAATTTATAATTTGCTTTTAATAGTCCTAAAACTTCCTTAGCTTTTTTTTAAATAACAGTTCTCATTATAACAAAATTTTGTCTTGATTCTTAAAACTGGGCCTCAGGATAGATACATCTATGTATATTTTTTTCCACATTTAATGAGGACTCCAATAACTTTTTTTTTCATAATCCACAAAGGATTACAAAAAGCTCTGTTATTAATTGCCTCCTTTGCATTAATATTGACTGTTGCATCTCAGCTGGTAGCTGGCATGAAGCCAGGGCAGGACTAGTTGTGTAGTGTAGATAACTGCTGTGTTTCTGTGACCTAGTGTTCCCTGTAGTCACACAGAATAGTTTTGATAACTCAAAGGCAGTTATGAAACTCATTAGGGAAAAAAAGGGACTGAAATGTGTTTAATGTTGGCTCCTCTGCACCTCAGTTATGTCCATAAAGTCGGACCAGGTCAGAACTGAACCGTGTTCTCCTAATATGAAGTGAAAGGCTCTCCATTTAATGAGCTTTTTAAGCTAAAAATGGAGCGTAGCCAAGTGCTACATACCAATTTGTAGTAGTGCATCAGTAGTAATTTATTCACAACTTCATAAAAGAAGTCAACAAAAAAAAGAGCAGCTGTAAACCAATTAGCATCTGTGTTCTGATCTGTTGGGTCAGAGAGTTCTCCTGTGTTCAGTGTGAGACATTTGGAGATCCTTAATCTGTAAGAGTCTGATGTTTTCATATATTGACTACTTAAGAGAAAATTCTGTAAGGTACTGATTGGGCATGCAGTGTTATCCAGTGGATGTTGCTTCTAGATAATAAATGCATTCTGCCATGTATTGCAAAAGCAGGTATGTTTGTTGTGCATAAGCAGAGAATTAAAAAATATATATATTTATTTTTAACCATATTTTCAAAAGTATGTTTGGAGTATGGTAAATGATGACTCCTGAAATGTGATCTTTGTCAGTTATTTTAAGAATGTCTGAATGCTTTTTGATAGTAACAACTACTAGTTTTTAATGTGAGAAAATTACAGTATCCTGATTTTTGAATCCTTAATGCTGAAATACTCAGGCCTTTAAAACTATCAAGTTTCTTTGGAATATCCATTCCATTTCATGTGACATGATTATTGTATCCCACAAATAAATAACACAGAATGCAAAATGTTTGAAAGAAAAAAATGGGTTTTTTAAAGGGGTGAAATTTTCCTTTCATGGGGCAAGCAATACTTGTACTTTACAGAACAGAACTACATAACAGATTCTACATTAAATGACCTTTTTCTTATTTAAGAACAATTTCTCTTATCAAATTATAACTATGAAGATATATTTGAAGGGTTTAATACCTGAAATCAAGATTGATCAAAGTGGACAAGAGCTGGAATAGTTCATCTTTCATATTGTCTCTTTTCCTGCCAAATAGCAGCAAAAATAAAATTAAATTCAATTTTATTTACCGTGAAAGTAATAGGCATTAATGACATTCAAAGTGCATAAAGGCCTCTTTTATTGCAGTTAATGAAGAAATTTGGCTCTGCAAGCTTTGAAAACATTAGCAAATTGTTTGCTTTGAATTTACAGAACCTTATCATATTTATATTGTAAATAAAAAAAAGATATCTAATTTGTGAAGATAGATTCCTTACAATCAGATGTAATTTAGATTTTGGTCAAAGCTTTCTCTTCCGTGTTATCACTAACAGATCTTTACAAAAGCATTCCAAAAAGAGAAAGAACACAATGTAATTAGGATCATTTATGACTCCTACCTTCTTTCTTAAGCATACTGAATATGCTACCTGATAAATTTCATTCCAAACACTGATGTACTTACTAGTTTCACACATATGAAAAGATCTCCTTCTAATCCTTAACATTTAGAAAATTTACTTTTCCTATTTGATAATTTCTTCTGTTGTTTCATCTTAAAAATTATCTAAACATGATTCTGTTTGCACTTCCTAAATTATATGGTTCTCCAGGTGATACTGTGACTAAGTCCTTTTGCTTTTGATCAGATAAATTCTGGGAGAATAACCTGAATAAAACTTTTATTCATCATGCATTCTGATATGACTGCCAGGAATAAAAAAAGCTAGTCACAGAAATATATTATTGATTTTGTGGTTTTGGGGTTTTTTTTTGTTATTTTTAAGATAGAAAGGGTTGGAAGTGATTGAGCTAAGCTGTTAATTTTTATTCTGCCACGTCAATGCTCTTTTTCATTTTTTTTGCCCCTCCAGGTGCACATGTACAGCAGGGTGGACAGGGCCAGACTGCAGTGAAGATATAAAGGAGTGTGAATCTGAGCCGTGCTTGAATGGAGCCACGTGTTTTGAGTCCGTGAAGCCGGGGCAGTTTGTGTGCATTTGTCCTCCATTTTATACCGGCGACTTCTGCCACCAGCGCTTCAGTCCCTGCGAGCTGCCTTACAACCCGTGCATGAACAACTCAACCTGCTTGGCACAAGCAGATGGAAATCCAATGTGCATTTGCAAAACAGGTGAGGACTGGAATAGTTAATTTCTTCCATTTTCTGTTGTGCTCCCGAAAATTGCAAATATATGTTGAATTTATCGCTCTCTTTAAGTTAAGTAGAAAAGAATATGTTCCAAAGAACATAAAACCATCATGGATTGCAGCAGGTCTATCAGTTGTGTTAAAAGACTGGAAAGATAGCTGTCAGTTTATCTATTATTAATCTCTTATTTTACAATACTTATTAAATGTATGGTGGCTTAGATTCAACACTCAGAATTAGTATTTCTCAGTCAATTGTTACAATGAAATAGAGATAGACATGCACCTGGCCAGCAGAGACAAACTAAATTGACAAAACAGACAGACATATTTAGAAAAAAAATATATATGCAAATTGGTGAAAGTACAAAAATTGGAGCAAGTTGGAAATGGTTTCTTTTCCTGCTGAGCTGTCAGGAAGGCCTGGCACATCAGGGAAGTAATCTTCCCTTGCTTAATGGATGTAGAGGGTTGCTCCCTGTATGCACAACAAACCAAATCGCAGCAGGTGCTGACAGCTTCCCTGGGCCATGGCTTAAAAGACACAATCTCTCCCTCAATGTACAACAACTGCTAAGGTGGAACGGAGCAACAGTTTAACTGTGTAGAACGTTGCTATAGGCTTCCATGTAGGAATTGAAGAATACATTAACTAGCTAACAACTGCACCGAAAATTTAGAAAACTTAAGTAGCAGCAGAGTACAATTACTAAAACTGGAATTGGAGCAGCATTTTGAAGTCTTTACTGTTATGCCTATAAAGGTAGGGGTCTCTTAGGGACAAAGGATAGCAGGTAACAGCGGTGTTACATGACAATACTATTATTTGTCATTTACTGAGCTACAAAGACACGGATATAATATCTAGGAATCAGGAGCATATTATACCTTGTTGGGTTTTTACTGTTAAGGTAAAGGTTACCACAAGCTGCTGAGATAAAAAACCCAAACATCACTGGGAAGGTATGCAAGTTGCTTAGTGAAGCATCTCGAAGAAAAACTATTTTTCAAAAACAGCTTTTGACACGAGATATTGATTTTTGAAACCTTTTTCAGAAATGATCTATAGAAAGACATGTAACTCAAGTCTTTTCTTAACATTCCTCAGAAAAAGTCATCTTTTCCAAACAATTTTGTGCACCATTTCTGCAGAATAAAAAAAAAAACCATGCAGCCAGGATTCTCTCGCAGCTTTGATGGAATTTTTAAGAATTCTTGAAGCTTGCAGCTAGGAATCCTTGGGGAAGTCATAGGGCAGTTACATGAATCAGTAGCATACATTGTTAACAAATCTTGGAAGGTGAAAAATTCAGAATTGAAAAGGGGCAAAAGGCATAATTCATAAAATGAGTTGATCACTCATGCTAAGAAAAATGTAATCAATTATTCAGGACTCTTACCAAAAAAAGGAGAGACAGAAAAATACAGCATTTTAGCTGAAAGCAGTTCAAACAGTTCCTCTGTTGTCTTCTTTTCTGTTATTTATCTATTTTTGTTTGCATGTTCCTCTCTTTTTCTCCTGATAAACTTGTCAGGATTATAGACCTGATCACAAAGGGCAATCACACTGACTAAGGTAGATTGCTCCAAGACACTTGACTTAGTAGTAAATGGCACGTGGATTAAACTTGCCAGTAGCTAACAGTCTGGTCATTAGAAAGTTTGAGTCTGGTATAAGAGGAATCACAAAATGTAGCAGTGCTCACCAAATTCTAACAAGTATCCATAGAATACCAATCTGAGCTGGGTACAACAGAACCATAAATTATACCATTGACAGTGGTACATATTTAGAAGAAAAAGAGAATACGTATTGGCTAGGTGAAAGACGACAAAAGCTGGTAGAATGTGAATTGGGCAGAATCAAAATTGACCAAAGACGTTAGTTTAGGACAGAATTACCACAGCATATTGGTAGGAAGAAGATGAAGTCATGATTAGCTGTAGTATAAAACAAAGCTGCATCTCTGTTCCCATATGTACATTGGGGAATTACAGTTATCTGGTTTTGCTATGAAGAGTTCTAAAATTCTATAAATACCATTAATGTAAAACTTCCTCTTCAGCTGTTTGCCCTACATAGAGAGGTTTTCTTCCTGCAAGGAGATAGATTACAATATTTGTGTAACAGAACTGGGCTATCATATCATAGATCATGGAGCAGTGTTTGACCATGACTTTAAGTTAAATGCCCACACAAGGAGGTTAAACAGTTTAAAAAATTATGATCTCTACAATTGCATGATGGTATATTCAAGGCTGCAAGAATGTTGTAGGGAGGGCCATTATTGTAAAAGCTTAGGAATCACTGCTAGAAACTTGTAGAACAAGTTTCCCAAGAGGTGTACAGAAAACCCCTCTCAAATACTTCGCTAGTAATTCATAAGTAAGGGTTTGATGAAGTAAATTGGGAGGACATAGGGGTTTGAGTTGTTAATCATCTAGCCACCACTGAATCTCCTTATAATACTACATACTAAATGCAAAGAAAACAGGAGGAATGGAAAACTTAGGGCAAATAGCAGAATTTTTATTGTCTAATTTATCAACATGCCTTTATAGTATTGGAGAATTCCATTCTTAGAATTAATCTTAATAATAGAAATGAAAATTTAGTGTAAGTAGTGAAATTTAGAAGAGCAAGGCAGGACATGTAAGCAGAACTATAGAATTTAAATAATGTTGAAATATTTGTAGCTGAGCTTCGGCTGCTGTTTGTAAATTCTCTAAAAGGTCTACATGAAAAAGATCCAAAGAGCAATTTAACTGCATATATAAGTAAAATAGAGGGTAAATAAACAAGAGTATAGGCATTAGACCATGGTCTTGTGGATAATGCCAAACACAAAACTGTTAGTTTTGTAGAGGCAACCTGAAAGATAGGAGAGTTTGGGAAAAATAGTGACGCTTTCTGAGAACAATTGTGTTCCAAGACAAAAAAATTACTGAAAAAATGTATTAAAAAATAAGGAAAACTATGAGAGGGCATACAACTACTGAGTATGAGATCAGTTCTCTGGCTGGGACTGATGAACAAGTTTAATTAATAATGAAATGGGAGAAAAAAGGTAACAGTTTTCACGAGGTGTGAAACTTGTGTAATTACAAGCACAAAAATATTGCAGAGAATAACAAGATTGTAAATTATTTTTCTATCGTAAACTACAGGCCAGAAAAATCTAGTGTTTTCTAATAAGACTTTTTTAAACAGTGATTTAGTCCTTTATGAGAACTATTAGTAGATATAGGTATAGTAGCAAGGAAAGCTAGTAGGGAGGGCAGATAGAGTTGTTGCTGACGTAAAGACAAGAAAGGAAGGGCAAGATCATTGAATTAAGATGGTTCCTAGAATTCCTGCTTCTTAGAAGGTAGAAATGAATCTCTTTTTAAAATTACATGTAGAACTTCCTTCATTAGTCCAAGTAATACAAATGGGACAAGCTCAGGATGTTCATGCAGCTTCCTTATTACAATGGAAGCAATTTTCCATATGTGTTAGGTTGTGATAAAGAAATTATCAGGAAATGCTACATATTATACATTTGGTATTGCATACATATAGCTAGAATTCATATCAAAGCTTTACCTACTCTTTTCAGAAATAGTTATTTGGCCAGCATTTGTGTTAACTCAGTAACATTTTCATGAGTTATGGTAGAAGGGAAATAGATCAATAGAATAATGTATATATTGTTGAAAGAAATAAACTGGAAATGTCTGGATTGTGGATGAGGATGTCCACAGTATTACATTAAGGAGGTATTATTTTCTGATGTGCTTCATTTCATGCAAAAGAAGAAATAAAAAGTCAAATGGTTAATGCTATAGAAATATTTATGTCAGTCTGCCAACTATTTAGGCAGCTTAGGAAAAATCTTGCAGGTGGTAGGCAGGCTGAATTCTTGACCACTTGCCTCTTGCTGTTTTATTATTGCTGTAAAGATTTTTTTTTCATAGTTCTGGGAAGCACACAGTTTTAGAGAGGAGTAAAAAGAACAGGGAGTGGCAATATATGTTATTACAGCACACAAGTACACACAAGCTTTGTCATCTTATTTGTGCTCATTGCAGCTTTACAGATATAAAACTTGAAGCTGAGAAGTTGAAAAACTAGTTTGTGCATGTGGTTTAAGGTTAAAGACATGAGTTTTAGGGTGTAGAGAAATTATGTGTATTGTTCCAAAGAAATCTATGAAAATGACTCATCTCTAAGGAGAAACAATAGCTACAGCTTTTACTGGAATTAGGCATTTAATTTTTTAATTGTCCTTTCTAAAAAAATAATTTTTTGATGCTCCAAGGTAATTTCTAAAGTCCTTTTTTTTAAACAGATTTTCCCAGGACTTTTTCATCTCTTTTATCAGTCTCCTGTCAATAGCTTTCCCATGACATCTACTCTTTGTTCTAGATGCCAGTGATTTTTTTTATTTGGTCTATAGCACCTTACAGCTAGAAATTTGATCTGAGATAAAATATTTTTCAGCTGATGTCTGAAACAAGGCTAAGTGAAAATTATCATAATGTACAAAATTTATAATACCAAGCAGAAATAATAAATAGATGATGAAAATCAAGTTATTTAAATTGGAGTTTGCTATTGTCAGATTTCTGAGCCCTTCAGTGCCAATTTCTTTTTTAGACACACAGAGTCATCTGTTACAGAGACATTTTAGACACACAGAGTCATCACAGTTACAGAGGGAAATAGCATTTTTACTGTGCTTAATATTTTACACACCTTTAATTTTGATTTATGTACCTACTTATGTTATGCTGAACAGCCTAAGTACCTGAACTAATGATTATGGGACTGCTATGGTATCTCTGCTGTTTGCAAACATTGGTTCATAAATAGTTCCTGGTAAGGAGACAAACATCTATGATACTGTTCTGATGAGCAAAACAGTAGAGAGCTTATGGTAAAAGAACCCTGTTACCTGGAGAGGTCAATTCTGTAATATTTTTCTGCAATGGAACAAGGAGATGAAAATAACCATAACTGTGACATAAGCTTCTATATTCTACATATTCCATCACTTTGCAGCTCCCAGAAGGCCCACAGACAGAGTGGAGAAATGCAGGATTTTCTATATTTCAGAGAAACAAAAGCAAAAATGGCATCTGTCTCATCTTAAGTAACAGCTTTCCATATGTTTCTGGAGCTCATATCATTAAAGTTACTTTCATGCCACCTGAACAATTAAAATTGGAGAGAAATAATATTTTCTATAACACAAAGAACTGTGATAATTTCCAGTTGTTTTTCATCTCTGTTAATTTCTGAAAGACTTGAATGTGTTATATTACTACAATAATTGTTAACCTTTCTGAGATACTTCCTCAAATATATCTACACGTATTCAATACATTCGCAAATAAATGTTTTACGCTAATTGCTGCATCTGTCTGATTTAAAAAAAAACTATGGGGATACCAGCAGTATTTATGAGATTCTGTTTACACCTTCAGTTTTTCTAATGTGACATAGAAAATACAGTAAGATATGTTTGACAAATAAAAACCATTTTACAGTAGCAAGCCTGTTATCATGTTGATAAAGTCATGATTTACAGGAGTTTTATTCAGTAATATATTTGACATATTAAATGTTTTAAAGCAGTACCCCTCATTATCTTTTTTTATTTCCTCTTGAAACACATGAAATAATTTGGAAACATATCTGCATTTCTCTAAAAATTACACCCCCATATAAATTTAGTTTAAGTATCCCAGAAGATCAGAGCTATATGTGGCAGCAGTTGTAGCCTATATGAAATAACCTTATGTATTAAAATACCCTTTAAATTTTGTATGACTATCATGTAAAATACAAGAATCCTTACACGTTAGACTCATGAGGAATGCCATCTTCAATGTAAATAAACTACCAATTCTCTCTTTAAACCAGTTCCCCTTAGGTATGTGAGTTTTAACTAGTCTTTTGAATTAGAAGGTAATATAATTTGTACCTGTTCAAGAATATTCTTAAAAGAAATATTTTATTAATATCTGCAGTATTTGTTTTGAAGTTTGACCACTCCTGTTTGTACAAGTGATGTGCACAGTGTTGCACTGCCTTCTTTTTGTAACTTACTCTGAAAACATATTTAAGGGCTGAATTAAAATTGGCTTATTGTCATATGATTTTATTGAAACATCCTTTATAAAAGCTTGATAAATTCTAAATATACTAGAGGACAGACGTGCAGAAAATATGGATGAAATAATATTTTGGGATCCTTTTAAGCCAATTTGTGTGTTTCTCAATAAGTATTTTAGTTGAAAGCAGGTTTTCATTAAAGCTATTGCAAAATTACTAAAAATGCTAATAGTTCCTTAAAAAAAGTTACTCCATTAGGTCACAAGTTTTTAACCACAGATCAAAATATCATCTAACTAGTTGTCTGTAATTTTTAATAGTATATGTCATTATGAAAAACTTAATTACTTCTTTAATAGAAAGTGACTGAGATAATTTGTCAGTAGGCAAATAAAACATTATAGTAAATTGAATACTTAGATTGCTCATTTCATATTGTAGGAGATAGTAAAATTTTGTGATGAAAATGGGGGAGTTTTCTCCATATGCAGGAAAAATAGCTAAAGAAGAATGCCTGCTGTATGTTTGCTTATTTTATGTCTTTTCAAGGTATTGATATACTGCTATGGGCTAGAAAAATATGTGCTACTGCATTCAAAAAATGTGTTTAAATAATGTTTTGTATATTATCTTCTGTACTATTTACTTCAAAAAGACCATAAAACATCCATAACCAGAGAGGAGGACAGGCAAAAGCAGAATGAGCAATGCCTCCATTTTCCATTTTATGTATTCCAATCTGATAACTGTGATTTTTTTTTAAGATGCTTGCTTAAATATTCTATAGTATCACAAAAAGTAAGAGGTTATTTTGTATAAAAGCTGTAGATTTTTTTTTTCAGTTTTGCTTTATCTTCACAGCTCTTCTGCAATAGCATTATAAAGCTAAAATATATCTATATATCTGTGAGTTATTTATAATGTTACATTGGTTTACCTTTAGTGTGTCCTTTTCAGTGAAGTTCCATTTTCCCTGCCCATTGACAGCCTTCCACTCTAATCTAATCTAGTTTTAGAAATTTCAAACATTACAAAGAAATGAGAAATTACAGATGAGGAAGTTGAATACAAATAGTCTTGTGAGTCCTAGTGTCTTACATTCACCGTGCCCTCCAACTTCTTAATTAAACCAGAGCTGGAGAAACGTGTCATCATCTCTTCTGCTGTTACTCAGTGGCACTGAATGGTGTGTATCAAACACCCACTGAATATTTTGTGTGTCAGTGACTTCTGCCTACTCACACAACCTGATACTTAACTGGGTCTGTGGTGTACTAGCTTACTGTTCTTCCACCTTTCTTTTTTCCTTAACCAAACTACGGGCAGGGATAGATGAAGGTTCAGCAGATGACTCATGCTACAGATAAGAAAAGTATTTGGATGGTTCCCTCTGGTTCAGGCCCATTTGCACATAATGAATGAAACCATTCAGAATACAAAGTTGCCTGAGCTGAGGGACATACTTCAAAACGGTACACTGAGACAATTTTTCATGCTGTTATGACAATTCTTTTACTGTGTTGGGGGGGGATGGGTGGTTTTTTTTTTGGTGGTTTGTTTTGGGCTGTTTTGTTTTGATTTGATTTTGCTTTTGTTGGGTTTTTATGGTGAAACATACAAATAGGAAATAAATGAGGGTATCCTTCATGCTTGAGAAATTTCTGAAATAAAAGAATAACACCGTAACAGCCTAAATGACTATAATTGAAAGGCTAGTTTGAGAAATGTTCCTTGCTTTATTTTTCCAGCTTTATAGTAACATTGCTGTGAAACCTTCAGCAAGTATTTAGAGCTCATTTCAGTCAGGACAAAAGTTATTGAACAGAAATAATCTTGTTAAGAATAAAATAGCAACTGCTTTGATGTGGACTCAGATCATATATTGCAATACCAGCAGAGATTTCTTTCTACAACTTTCTCTGCAACTCTGACCAAGACACTAATTTCTTCCGGTCATGATTTTCTCTAGATAAAAATAAGCCATACTATTTTAACAGTGATCTTTCATGATTTCCCCACCTTCATTAAGTACTTTGAAAACCACAAATACATATTATAATAACAAAAAAAGAATTATTATTCTTATTCAGATATCTAAAAATGTACAGATAACAATTTTTGCTTATTGTTTTAATAAAGAATCTAGTAGAATCTTTGCCATATCTATAGCTATATATACTGATTTTCAACGACTCAATTTAAAGTTGTTTCAATTTAATTTTTTATCTAAATGATGTTCAAAATCACTTTGGTGAACTCTGTTAATGGTCTTTAGGCAACCTGCAATCCACACTCGCATATTAGTCATACAATGTAAATAGTTTGCTCATTCCAATGGTTTCATTTCTCCATCAACTGAAAACAAATATATTGAATTTGTGCAAAATTCAACTATGTAGCTATAGTTTCTCCACCGTACGTACAGAATTTTAACACAAGTATGCATTTAGCAGCACACCTATTTATGAAAATGTTATAAGACGTAGCACGCTGTCTAAGAGCAGAAATAGGGTTCATGTATCATTTAAGACACTTAAGTGTCTTATTTCATTTTAGTACATATTCTGGAACATTTACACAGGCAAATGTATTATGCAAGTGATGTACTGTGCAGATAAGATCTTAATCACTTTTTTCTTCATTTAAATATTAAAAGAAGTTGTTGTTTTGTTTTTTTTTTCTCAGCTACTGACTGCTTTGAATAAATGTGGTCCTCTAACTTCCACTAGTCTCTCCAACATATTAATTACTGAATTAGCTTTTAGTTTCTGATTTTGTTCCACACTCTCCAAGAAAACCTTTTTAGTCCTTTAAAATGAGTTACATTTCCCCAGTATATTTGTCCAGGTGCTCTATCCAAATCTGTTCTCTCTGGTTCATTAAAGTATGTTGAGGCTTCATATACTGTCTGGAAATTAACTTGTTGAAGCTATGGAACAAAAATAGTTGGAGAAAGTTCTTGCTTTCAGGGTTACTTCTCCTTGTAGTCCTGCTCTTGGGGCCAGTGAGCAGTAAGGGCTGGCTCCTTCAGAAGCAAAGTTCAGACAGAAGTCTGACAGTATATCAGTGAGGCAAGGCAGCACCAGTGGCTATGTGTCCAGGAACAGCAGAGGATGGCAGTCAAGGCTGCAGGGAATGGGGCAGATCCAAGGCCAAGCCAGGGAGCCTGTCTGTAGGCCAAAGTCCGCATACTACACAGCTAGGCATTGGCCATGGCTGCAACATAACTCAGTCAGATACCAAGGGCAATGATCTTCAGCTTAAATGCTCCAAAGAGAAGAGGTAGCCACTGCTGGTGCTTCTCTCAGGCTCTTCTTAAACAGCTTTGAGTGCAGCTGAGGTTTCCCAGCCCAGCCACTTTCATTGTCTGAATTAGTCCTGGGCTCAGATAGCCAAACCTCCATGAGAATCTGTGAACCTTTCATTCACATCCAGTAGTAGAGTTCATTCATTCACAGCTAATGAAATCTATCTTTCAGGATTTGAGGGTACTTACTGCGAAGTTAACAGTGATGAGTGCATCTCCCATCCATGCCAGAATGGAGGTATCTGTGTGGATGGGGTCAACCACTACAGGTCAGGAAAATTACTTGAATGACAAATATGACTCATGGATTTTTATTATCTAGCTTTTCCTTTGGTACTTTGCCTGTCTAATGTTTGCTGACCTTCAGTGAAGTGGCAGGGGGGGGACGGGGCAGGGTTGTAATGTGTTTGACAGTTACATTATAGTCTAAATCTTCTTGTGTCCAAAAAGTAATACATATACACCATAAGTATGACCCCAAGAATTTATTGTAGGGCTAATTAAAATCATAAGGATCTAGTTTTAATAAAGCAGAGTTGTTGTTAGTCCAGTTACAATAGTACAAAGAATCTGAGGTAAAATTAATAGAAAAACTTCATGAAGAATGTTGTTATAGCTGTTATAGAAGAAATCTTGCAATTATGTCTCTTTGATTATGATTACCCCCACAATGTCTGTGTGCATCCAGTGATCAGTGATTTTGTTCTTCCTCAAGAACTGGCAGTCTTACTGCACGTCACTGGCATCTGGAAGTCTTTGTCAGGAGAATTATGATGTTCACAGTGGATTTTTTCTCATCTTCAGTCTCAGGCCTTCTCAGAACCTCTCACTCACCAGCACCTCCATGTCCTTCTCAGCAGGGCTGCTCTCAATCTGCTCATCCCCCAGCCTGTGTTAATATCAGGGTTGCTTTGACCCAGGTGCAGAACATCAGACTTGGTCTTGTTAAATCTCATGTAATGCCCAAAGACTCACTTCTCAAGGTTGTCCGGGTCCCTCTGGATGTCATCCCATCCTTCAGGAGTGGAACACAAAAGGCTATTATTTTAACACCGTGGTCATCTCAGTGTCTCACACCCTCACCATAGATGCTATTCCAGAGCTGAAGAGGCATCAGTCAGTTGCCTGCAGGGCAGGTGTCAAAATAAGTGAAAAGCAGCTCAGGCCAAGGCAAGTTCTAAGTAAGCCCTTGTACAGTGGGGTCAGCACAAAGCCTGTGGCCTTCAGCTAATGATAACAAAAGTCTTATTTACTGGGCTTCAGACACTGTATTTTTTGGTGCTTGTTAAAGTACTGCCCTTTGCAATTACCAGTAAAAAGCAAACATGATTTTGGTACCATTGAGTTAATATCTCCCAACATCTGCCATATTTTCTGGAATCTTTATAATGACCTAAAAATTAATGTAGTGCCATCCTTTTTGCTAGGTGCTCCTGCCAACATGGCTTTACTGGGACCCTATGTGAAGTGGAGATTAATGAATGCTTATCAAGACCATGTAAGAACAATGGAAGTTGCCTGGATCTCATAAACAGGTTAGTTATTACAAAATGAAAAGTTTCCCTGATTTCCTTATTCTTTGGATGGGACCTTCACCATACAACAAGTTAAAATGGAGTAAGCAAATTCTATTGACTCAGTTTTTTATTTCTTATGTGACCTTAAAGGAAGACAAAAGAGAAAATATCTTATGCATAACTTGTTCTTTTCCACCTAACTTTTTTTTTTTTTTAAATTTGGAAAAGGACTGAAATACAAGAAAATTTATCTTGAGTTAAATTGCTACAAACCCTGTGTTTGTTCAACAGCACTTTGCAAGTTATTCAGAGACTTGTGCTAGATCATTAGTCCTTAAGGCATTTCTTACATCTTCAGTTAAAATTACTGTGCCAAATTCTTCTATTAATTTAACAAAAAGTAAATCACCTTCTTTGCTTCAGAAACATGGAAATGAGAAAACTCTGTTCATTATTTTAATATGGATGGGGATTAGGGACACCAACTTGGCATCAGGAGATACATATGGCTTTAAAATATTGCAATAGATCCCATTGTTACTTCCATTGACATACCTGAAATGTTCCTTTTTCTGAAGATTCATTTGTAACTGCGCACCTGGATACTATGGGTCTCTGTGTGAGATGGATGTAAATGAGTGTGAAACTTTGCCTTGTTTACATGGAGGAAGCTGCATCAACAGGCTTGGAGGCTATCGGTGTCTCTGTCTACCTGGATTCACAGGTATGATCTACTCTTTACCACAGCCAAGAAGCTTGTTTTACATGGTTTTAATATTATAACAAGAACAAAAATTAATCTCCTTATTGGAGCATAAATCAATACTAACTTAAAGAGAATTTTATCTAATTCTTTTGCAGTAGCTCAAGATTATTTATATTAAGACAAATTATAATTTCTTTAATCACCCATACAGTCAGTTGAAATGGGTTATTGTATAGTACAAAGAAAATTAATGCGTATTCATTTTAATTCAGATAGGAAAAAACCGTTAGCATAGATACAGAGTAAATGTTGCAAACAATAAAATGCTACCTTGTAGTTTCAGTTTGCTCATAACCATAGAAACATCTTGACTTTTTGACCCATTGGATTGACACCATTGCCTTTAGTGATAACCTTTACATTTTTACAGAGTCATGACAAAATATTCAATGCGTAGAGATAGGCAGTAAAATCTCCCTAAAATTATGTTGACTTTTATTTAAATGCTCGGTGTGTTGCTGAGCTAGTTCATGCACAATGTTTTGATAGATGCATCTTATGCAATATGAAAACACACAGGATCACATGACTGCAGAAATATTTACAGTTGTTTCCTCAAGTTGAATCATTTCTGCATTTTTTTCTGCATAGAGTGTTTTTTCCTATCTATTCCAGCCTGTGATGAATGCCACATAATGTACCAGATAAAAAAGGATGCAATTTGCATCCACTGAACTGAGAGGAATTTAATTCTCCACAGAACAAAGAACAAGTACAGTTTTGGGAATTTCCATATAGCTGCATATTCTTCTTCCATTCATCGCAAACATTAGTCCACTTATCACTTGTGCGTTGTTCTTCAAAATGATCCTTGACATTTCAGAAAAAAAAAAGGAAAAATCTATATAATTTTCCTGCCTAAATCTTTTAAAGCCTCCCCCTACAATATTTTCTTCAGCTGGTCTGTGTTCTAACTCAGAGGTCCTCAAACTACAGCCCGCGGGCTGGATACGGCCCCCCAGGGTCTTCAGTCTGGCCTGTCTTCCCCCGCTGGGGGTTGGGGGGAAGCCAAGCAGCCACAGGTGACTTCCTGCCACTTAATCCATTCGCCGGCCTCCGCAGCCCCCAGGCACCCGGCAGGACTGGGCTGGAACCAGCGCCTCGTCCTCAACCTGCCCCGCCCAGGGGGCGCCTCTCGGCTACAAACCGCGCTGCCGCTGTCCCCTCCTCCTCCTCCTCCTCTTCCTCCAACTCCGCCATATCATAATCTCAGGAACCATGCACTCAAAATTGCAACCATCTTTGGCAGCACCTATGTCTGTGAGCAGACCTTTTCCCAAATGAAACATCTGAAATCTCCAATCAGATCCAGACTAACTGATGAACACTTGCATCACTTGCTGTGACTAGCAGTGACAAATATGGAACCTAACACTGACCATCTCATTAGCCAAAAGCAGGCCCATAATTCACATTGAAAGATTATTTGTTTTTGTTGATTACAATTGTTCTTCATTTTATATATTGCATTCTTTTTCCTGGTTTTTATACACTACTACAAATAAAATATGTACAGTGTGCATAAGAATGTGTTCATTTTTTTCCAAACTATAGTCCGGCCCCTGACAGTGTCTGAGGGACAGTGAACCGGCCCCCTGTTTAAAAAGTCTGAGGACCCCTGTTCTAAGTAGTACTTCTTGGGTGTCACAGAAACTTCTGTTCATTAGGCAGATGTAATTTCTAACGAATAAATGTTAAAATAGTTGTATTAACCTTTATGTACATGTTTCTGTAAGAATTCTCTGTTATATTTATAAAAGACAAGGCACCTGCATATGAACACTTAGGAGATTCTAATTTGAAAGGAACAAGCAATCTGCAGATGTGCTTTTGTCTTGATTCTTCATTATTGAGAAAGCAGTTTGACTTTTGTGCTTTTCCCTAACATATTTAACCAACAAGGATAAGATGTTGGGTTTTGTTGTAGGGTTTTTTGTCATTCTTTTTTTCCAATTAGCTGCAATTTAGGAACTTTTCGTTCAAAGACCAGGCCCCTTTAAAGACAGATGACAGCATGAATTGTTCCCAATGATCAGTTGAATTTAAGAAAAAAATGTTTTAATATACTGAGAAGTTTAATCATCAACTATTAGAGTATTATACACTTATAAATGAATGGAAACCTGAAACAAATTGAAATACATTGCATTGGATAGGCCAAATTATGTTAATATATTTCATTTTGTTTATTAAATCTTATTTTAAAATTACTAATTTTATTAGATATTCTGAATGCTGTTTCTGGTCATCATGTAATTTACTGTCTTAGAGAAGGCAGTCTTTAGACACTGATCTCTGCTCTGCTGCCTCTTAAATTTTGGCATATAATGTATCTCTTAAAATTTTCAGTTCTCTATGAATTGATGTTATTTTGGATTTATTTTACATTGTTCATAATTTTATTTCATTTTAAATAGATTTTAACAAAAAAAAAATAGAAATAACTTGTTAACTATTAAAATATAGCTTGTTATCCACACTGCTGATATAAAATCTAATGCTTTGCACATCACAAAGACTCCTAAAAAAGATGATCACCATTCAGAGTAAAAACGCACAGGTTTATTCTGTCATGATTTCACTGGCAGCAACAATGGTCTTCCTAAGCTCTAAATATCACTAATGTACCCTGGTTAAAATCCTTACAGCAGATACTTTGGAGAATAAAACTTTGGTTATCTGGGCATGTAAGAAACTCGTTTTGTCCTGGAGCAAAAAAAGAAGTTAAATGATTTCATAAAGCAGTTCTGAAAGTCCTAAGTAGAATGGCTCTTTTTTCTCAAGATCACAGCTGTTACTGCTTATTGCTTGTACATTGGTGGTACCAGAGTGTTAGATACAAAAACATAAAATGGAAGATGCCTTGTGAGTCACTGAATCTAAAACCTGTTTTGTCTAAACAGACATTTGTTGGCTGTTTTGATAGCATTTGAAATATGTCTTACTCAGGGACTGATTTTCTCTACATGATTCCAGAATCCTTTGATTTTGTAAATGTTACTGTAAATATAGGAAAGTTTTCATAATCTAAGAACATCAAAGGGTATGTAACAATTATTTTGGCTTGATAGGTTACCAAGGCTCTTAGTGAGGGAATCTGAAGATATCCTATAAACAACTGGAACTTTCATGACTGTGGCATTATAAATCAAATGGACTTTAATCAGCAAATTAAAACTAGGAGCAAAATATAATCTAGGAATACAGATATATCTTCATTGATATAAAGTGGTCTTATGTTGTGTTCTAAATGTGCACTCCTACACAATTATGTAAAGAGTAAAATTAGAAAAAATATATATATCAATATTTCACTGAGTTTGATATTGAAAAAAATTAATGAAAACACTGATATTAATTTCACTTCAGGTGCTCAGTATAAAATTTTCAAAGGAATAAGTAATTAAACACAATATGTTACGATCTCTTGCCCTGAAGATCACTTTCATGACTGAGGTGTTAATCACTTCTTCTAAATCTTGCCAGACGAAAAATCTTATGTCAAAATATAACCCGGAAGATTCAGACATGCTTCAAGTGAAATAATTTTCATGTTCATGAAAAATTTATTTTATATTCAAGTATAAACCATAAGTGTCTGGGTCACCAATTCTGCTGCAAAATGGATTTAATAAAAATACCAGTTTTTTGACTCTAGAACTTTGTTAATTTTAAATTGCTTAATTTGAAAGGATTCTAGGATTAACAAATTGTGACTGTCTTCATTGAAAGACTTGATCATTCTTAAGACTTTATTTTCTGGTTTTCTTTGAGTTAAGAAAACAATTTTAAGATCTCTTTGAGAGACTAAAGTGTTTGGTTTTTTTTAAAACATATTGGGTTGAACTTGTCCTGTTGCCAGCTGATCATCCAGCTGTTCTTTCAGTCCCTCTCATCAACAGAATAAGAAAAGAAAGATGAAAACTCATGGGTCAGTGACATAGAAAGTAACACTGAGTGCACCCTCAGTAAGTTTGCTCATGACACCAAGCTGTGTGGTACAGCTGATTTGCTGGAGGGAAGAGATGCCATCACTGGAGAGGTGGACCTGTGGAAACCTCGTGAAGATCAACAAGGTCAAGTGCAAGGTCTTGCACGTGGATCTGCACAATCCCAAACTGGAACTGTTGGTTGACAAGTAGGTCAGGTCAACATGACATGGCAGTGTGCGCTTGCAGCCCAGAA
>WAAE01001623.1:10000-13862 GCA_013400495.1 Nicator chloris | reverse complement strand
AAGGAAGGAAGGAAGGAAGTTGATGGTGATGTTTTCTTGTAAATCAAAACTAGAGGCTAGATATAGTCTGCAGGAAGATCAGAGTGTCATAGAGAAAGACCTTGATAACTTTTTAACTGGAGGTAGCAGTGAAATCATATAAAACACAAAATCACGGTGAGGGACTGTGAATGAAGAATGAAGACTGAATTATCCTACTGATAAATAAACCTATCAGTTTTTAAACATCTCTGTCTACTGAGGGCCTCTGCATTTATCAGTGTGGAGTTTTTTATTTCCATTTTTATTTCCATTTTTCTTCCAATTCAGAAGTTTAAATGAGCATGGCTTTCAGATTGTGCTCAATTTCAACTGGAGACAGAGGCATCAGTAAGCATTCCACAGCTCTGAAAACTGAGCCCATGCTAAGCTGCACACAGAGCTCATGCCCTCTGCAAGAAACAGAGAGCAGGATGCTTCTTTTGTGAAGAAAGTGAGACTGCAGTGAGAAGGAAAACTGGCTTGTAGTTCTATAAAAAAAATTAAAATAAGTATAAATTCAAACAAATATCTGTCTTGAACTTTTGTGGGTTTTGAAAGTAATTGCTGGTATTTCAGCCCTGTGTTGTTGATGATGAGCAGTTGATGAGCTGATTGCCTTCCTGGTCCCACTGAATTGGAGGGCTGCTGGAAATACTGGGTCAGTCATGTGAGCAAAGCGTTCACTGCTTACAGAATCTCTGTGCTGTGATGGTAAATATTGTTTTCTCCCAAGCTGAAAGCACACAACTCGTTTTTCTCTTTCACAAGGAAAAGGTACCTTTTTTAAAAAGCAAAATTAATATGAAAGACAAAAAGGCAAAAAGACTGTGAGGGTGGGGATATGGATTTATTCTCCCCTTTCTCCAATTTGTGAAGCTGATGTTTCCTGATCTTAATTCTATGTGCAGACAGGCATTTAAATATGCCCCAATATAACCTTATTCACAATTTGTAAGGTAAATACTCGTTCTCTTAAAAGCACACAGGGTTATTAACAATGACAGAGCATGTTGAGCATTCCCCCTAAAGGACATTGTTTCTTTTTTCCCATTTCAAAGTGATTGAGAAATGCCCTGCGGTGAACCTGATGAATGAATATGCATAGCAGTTTTACATATTGGTACCTATAGACAGCCAGTCCTAATTTAAGGTGGGAAGCAGATAACAAACTTCACAGTGCAAAGCAGGATACCATCTCTCACTAATAGAAATTCATATTCCACATTGTACAGCGGGCTGCTGGCATTTAAAATGCTACAGCGGTGCTAACATTAGAATTCAGAGATATTTGTTGATGCTTCTCTTGAGACTGTTCGTACACACACCCCCTCAAGGAGATAGCACGAGCCTCAAAGTGAATTTGTCAGTGAGGCTTTGGAGCCCTGCTCTATTCATATAAGGTTTCATTTTTCTCAACGTGACCCTTGGTTCGCACAGCGATGGCTTTGGTTTGCTACTGGTTTCGAGGCAGGAGCTTCAAGGGAAAATGAGCCCATGTCTTTTTTAGCTCTTAACAAAACTGTGGTCTTGTAGTGAGCAGAGATCCTATCGCCCTGGCAAAGTGATACATGCAGGTTAAAGGATGTCTGCCCCGTTTCCCGGGGATGCGGTTCTCTCGGACTGCCGCCTGATTTCAATAAAAATGAATGGGAAAGTATGGAAATGTGCACTGAGCGAGCAACTTCATGGGTAATAGACCTTTACTGGTTTTATGATAAAGAAAAGGGGGAAAAAAGAGCTTAAAAAAATGAGTGTTTGGATACTTCTGTGTTGCTTTTGCTGAAAGGTACTATAAACATGAAAGGTTGTTTTTTTACAAATGTGGTTAGCACAGAATGATGGTAATTAAAAATACTGCTGGTAACACTCCCACATCAATAACTGTATGCTTTGGATTTTTCAGTCTTGTTTTATTTTAGAACTGCTGCTGATAGTGCCTACTGTAGCTCAGATGTCAAATCTTTCTATTCTAATGCTGTCCTCATCATGTTCTTGAATATAAGATATTTGGAATGTCCTCAGATTATATATTTATGTGAATTTGATACATCTAGGGAATATAAACCTCCTGTAATAACATACAGGGATGTTAATAAAAGTATGGTTTTAAAGAGTTGTCTAAGTGTATGCTAAATTATTTTAATTGGTTTAAATTATTTGCTATCTTGGCTGTTTCCAAGTCATGAAAGGCTGAAGAGAATCCATAGTTATTAAGTCAAAATAGTTCTGCAACACTTCTAAACAGAGGGTAGCAAAAATAGTCAAAGTTTATGTGACAGCATCATTTTAAATTCCTTTAGAAAATGGAACACAAGACCAAAAATAAACTTACTTCAAAAATGTTAAAACTGAAGAGTGTTTAGAGTATATGAGAGCTCCTGGGGTAATTAGAGTAATAAATGTATCTTATATTTAAGAGAAAATATAAAGCGTAATGAACACGTGAAATGGACAGTTATGGAAGAAATGGAGGGTTGGGGAATGACATTTTTCATGTGAGGAAGTCATAGGGAGGCAGTAATGAATTTAACAGCTTCATGAATGAAAGAAAAGAAAAGAAAAGAAAAGAAAAGAAAAGAAAAGAAGAAAAGAAAAGAAAAGAAAAGAAAAGAAAAGAAAAGAAAAGAAAAGAAGAGAAAAGAAAAGAAAGAAAAGAAAGAAAAGAAAAGAAAAGAAAAGAAAAGAAAAGAAAAGAAAAGAAAAGAAAAGAAAAGAAAAGAAAAGAAAAGAAAAGAAAAGAAAAGAAAAGAAAAGAAAAAAGAAAAGAAAAGAAAAGAAAAGAAAAGAAAAGAAAAGAAAAGAAAAGAAAAGAAAAGAAAAGAAAAGAAAAGAAAAGAAAAGAAAAGAAAAGAAAAGAAAAGAAAAGAAAAGAAAAGAAAAGAAAAGAAAAGAGAAAAGACTTTGAAACAGGGCTGCAAGGCAGCTGAACAGAAGCCAACATCAGTCCCTGCAATAAACCTTAAGAAAATAATTGCTGAAAGCTGTCCATTGGACATTGTGTCAGACTTATGGAGAGGACAAAGTCAAAACATGCCTTTCTCCACCTCCTAGAATAGCTGTGGAAGAGCAAATTGTAGAGAAGAAAGTCCCTAAATCAGTATCAACTGCGCTTAGTGTAGCCCAGTGCATCCAAAATGTGTTTGTTATTTATTCCTTTTGCTTAGTCACAGCAATAGGATGAGTCAAATGATGAGAATTATAAATGTGTGTCTGTACTTCCAGATCCAGGTTTGCACCCAGCACCAAAATAGGCTCTGTACTGTGGGACACTGTGGCTGAAAACATTCCATACTTAGATTGGAGGTTTGGTCAGAGATATGAGAATTTGTCCTTGATGTTATTTGGAAAGAAGACAAAAAAAAAAAAGGTAAAAAGATGAGTGACAAGGCTGGACTCGTGTCCACAGAAAGAGGCCCAGTCAAAGGTCAAACTGAAGTTCCAGCACGTAGATGCTGCAAAGAAGTTTAAGGATGATGGCTTATGGCTGCTAGGCTCTTCAAAAGATTTACCACAGCCACTTGCTAAAGTTCCCAATAGACTTCCCATGTATTTTGACAAGAGTGAAGTTCTTTCTTCTAAAAACAGACGCATTTGCCCCAGTTCACATGCACCTGGCAAATATAATTTTAATAAGACAGCAGTTTGACCATTTGGCCCTTTGGTCTACTATCACTTTGGCCTGTCCAGGAACACTTATCCATTATATATACACTTATCCATTCCATATTCAATTTTCCTCTGCAGAAGAGCTTTCAGAGGAGTGTGCCTATCCCTTCCTTGAAAGCTTTCCTATGAGGGTTTTTCTTGCCTTAAGAAATCTTCATTTGTTTTAACCCCATTC
>WAAE01001623.1:0-5000 GCA_013400495.1 Nicator chloris | reverse complement strand
TTTGCTTCCTGCTGTTTGTGCTCCCTGTCACTGGAGGACTGTGTTCCAATCCTTGGTGCTTCTGTCTCAGAGCCCTAATTAACACGAAGTGCTACTGCAGACAGAAGTCAGCCTGAGACTGGTTCAAGGGATTTGGCCAGCACAAGCAGAGACAGGTTTAGAAATTATGAATTGGTAGCTCCCCAGCCAGCACTCTGTCCTCTGATGCCTCTGACCTTTATCTGTGCAATAGGTAGCACTTCCTACAGGTGTTTTCCAGCAAATTGCTTTACGTTTTCCACTGTGCTCATTGCACAGTGCCAGTTCATTAAAGGGGAGAGCTCCAGCACAGCAGTGCTTTGCTCAGCCAGCACCTGGGGACTGGTTACCTGATCTCACTTTACCAACAGCACTTAATATGGTGTTTGGAAGGCTGCTAAAAGGCTAACTTTGTCAGGCACCTTTTAATGAATTTTGTGAAAAGGACTAGACTGCAGGGGATTACCACCTCGGCAGTATTTGTCTTTACTTGTACAATGTTAATTTTGGTTTGCCACAGTCTTGACACCACTGTTACTTTCACACAGTGTGACTTCATTCAGTGCAGCAGGGGATAACATCAAGTACAGATGTGGAAGAAATACAACACTGTTAAACCTCTAAAGCAATTGTAAAAACAGCTTTAGCCCAGTAAATCAATAATTTGATAATTACTGTGAGCTAGCTGACCTCTGTTTAAAATACAGGAATATCAGAGAACGTGTCCCTAATAGCAATAAATTCAATATTTGATGCAGTTTTTACCTGCTGTGTGACGTGAACACCAGGATGGCAAGCCAAAAGTTGGAACAATAAACAAAATTGAGGGGACAAGTTTGAAAAAATCCACTTCCTTTCTCTTTGGCTCAATGGCTTGTTTGTCCAGTAAAAATGTAAATCTTCTCCAAGCTTACAGAATTGTAGAACATTATGGTCTTTGCTGTAATGGCAAAGGTAGCCCTGCCTGGACATCACTTTAAAATAGATGATTCTTGTAAAACCTCTGGTGCAAATACAATTCAGATTGAATTTACTACACAAGCCTGGAAGCCACTACTACATCTCATAAACCTTTACCCAATAATAGTGATGTTTCCATACTTTTTGTCTTTGCATCTCAGTTAAAAACTTAAATATTAATGAAATAGCTTTGCTATTTCTAAAGTTTGGTAGTCATCACTGGAAATCTTAAACGCATAAATATATCTTTGGAAGTGATTGCAGGAGACCTTACAGGTTGGTTCCTGGACAGAGCTGCACTTGTAAAAGGTAGCAAAGAAGGCAGAGAGAAGAGAAACATTGAAAAAGTAGTGAGGGATGGAGTTTTTCTGGGGCAACAAACCATTAGCAGCATAGTGGGGCCTTGTTTCTGAGCTGCTCAAAGATCTTGATTTTGTCTCACAGGTAAAAGAAATCACTTGAGTTATTGGTGGTCTGAGTAGCATTTCCAAAAGTTACAGCAGAAATCTTATCACTGATCTTCTTTTTGTTATTGATTTAATCTGTGTCTGCAACCCTATATAATTTCCTAAAACATCACTGATGATGTGCAGAGAACTGTGGACGTCATGGTCCTCCACCAGCTACTTCACCAGACATCACCCTGGCTCTGCATACCCAAAATATCACCCCAGCTCAATGTTCCCAGCAGTGCAGGGGGCTGCTGGCAGGGACAATGGATGATGAAAATAAATGTGTGTTGTTAACATGCAAGAATAAATGTTAGGAGGCACAATTCCTTCTTTCATTTCCTTACACCTACATTTCCTCCACACCCACTGCTCTGGAACCAGCTCTGGAGGGAAAACGAGATTCCCTGAGATGTATAAAATAGAACACCAGTATTACTTCCTTGCAGCACATAGCAACTATAGTGTGGTTATAAAATATTTCTATCCTCAAGTGCCTTCATTTTTCTTTGAACTAGTTTTGCACTGCTCAATAACAATATGTAAGGCCATACAGAATCACATATTTGCCAGTATCTTTGTAATCCTTCAGCTGTGGATGCTATGTTTTAAGGGCATTCTGGTAAAAGAAAACATGGGATTTTAAGGTAAATACAGAATTTTAGCCTCCATAAGATATTATTCACACTATGTCATCTCTTACTTTTCATACTCTCAGCACCATTTCAAATGTAATTTGATCTCACAGAATGTTTGTTTAGAGGAACAAAAGTCATAATAAAAGATACATAAAATGTGTCAGACTTTAGAGAAACTAGGTTTGAAAATATTCATATTGCTTTTGCAACCTTGTCTATAAATCCTGCATGATTTTCTTTTTTGCAGACACCTGATCCATCACAGCATCAAGTACTGAATAGGGAAAAATATACCCCCAAAACAAATTATGAAAGAAACTTGGCTCTTTTGCCCTTACAGGCTATTTTTAAATATGAAAAATTGCAGCAGCTAGACTTTTCTAGAATCTCCTATGTCTCCTGTATTTGATGCCTTTTCTCTGCATAGTAATGTGTCTTTAAAAAACCCCACTGATATATGTTACGAGGAGTGTATCTCTTTCACTGAGACAGAACATTTTAATTTCCCGACACCTTTTAGTGATTGCTTCAATTTCCGAAGATTTTGATAAAAATCGTGTGGTTTTAGAGTATCAGGATTGAATACCCTGCTCCGGCAGCAGTTTAATGAAATGTTGTAGTTTCACAGCGTTTCATTTGACATAACCCAGCTCAGAGGTCTAATAAATGCAGTGTGATAAATGTTGGAGCTACGATTGTAAAAATATACTAGTAATTGGGTTAATATGCCTTAAAATACTGCCCATCAGTTATCTTTCTTCTCGCTGTTATGTGGCTTGCACTGTAAAGACTAAGCAATGCAGTTTGCCCTTTTCTCCCCTGCTATCTCCTTTTCTTTCCTGCTTTTGTAAGTGTTCCCTTTTTTAAGGCATTTTATTATAGCAAGCCGTAGGTATTCTCCTACAAGTGACAAATTCTTCTTACCCTGGAACCTTTTTCTGAGCTCCTCACATGGTTTTCAGAGTTATCTGGAAGGAATTAAGAATATAAGACTGATGCTTCAGAATGAAAAACAAGTGGAAATAAGCATGCAGAATACATCAGGAGATGCAAAGGTAGGTTTGACAAGGGTTATTTTCCTTTAGTATATCAGATGTGTTTTAGTAATAAATAATAGAGGTATCAGTGTTATGAGATTAGAACCAGCAAAACATTTTGACCTTCTAATTATCAGTAATGTGTGTGTATGTGTGTGTGTGTTATATCACTACAATGCCACAGGACAGAAACCCTTCTCTGTAAACTGGTACTTTTCATGCTCTGCCTTAGGAGAGAGAGTCAGAACTTCTTTTCAGCTAAACTCTGATGTTTGTTGTGTTTCCCCAGACTGGAAATGGTCCTCTTAATTTTCAACATGCAGATTAGAATTTCAATGATGACTGATTAATTTGCAATGATTATTTCAAGCAATAAGCCGTACCAACAATCCATACCTCCTGCTGGACTCTGAAATCCTTTGTTAGTCTTTGAAAATAGCTGTCTAAAGATACACAGCTGTAGCTGAAATATGTGTGTGTGATTACCCCTTGTCCCCAAAGAACTGAATATGAATATATGAATAATATGAAGATATGAATAATACTGTACATATAATTTTGCTGTATATTCATTGCATATGACTGTGGATGCATATGACAGTGGGTGCAGTGTGTGATGCAAATAGTGCCCAAGACAAGGCTGATATGGAGGAGCACTCTGTTCTTTCCCTAACATCCAGCCTGGAAGGAAGAGTGAAGATGAGGGAGCAGAGCCAGGGCTGAGACAGTGTCTGCCATACTCTATATGATAGCAGAGGTGAGGGAAAGGAGAGGCTTCTGAGGCCATGAGGAGACAGTGGGGAGCCATCTGACAAGCTAACCATGAGCCCTGACAAGGGCAGAAGAAATTCTGACTGCACTCTGCACACCCTGGGGGCTCCCATCTAGTGGCCAAAGATTAAGGAGCCATGACATAGCTGTAAGGGTGGCACTCAGTCCCTATGTTCAAGCAGTACCAGTTCACACATTTCTTTCCACTGCTGCCTTAGGTGAGTCCCAGTGGCCAGTGACCTCCCAAGGTCTAACACCAAGTAATAAGGATAACTTAGTGTAGGGCATGTAGTTGAAATACTTTATGGCCACATGAGAATAGCCACACAAATCCATCTTTCCCGTGATTTACACAGCTTTCCTGCACAGGGGGCAGTAAATGGCTTTTAAAGTTCCCTCTTCTTACATCCCCATGCCAAAATCTACCATCACTTTCATATGAAAATGGACAAGATCCAATACTGGATGGTAGCTCAGTATGTGCATAATGCAAGATTATAGCTTCAAATGCAGGCTACAGGAGAGATTTTTCATTGAGAATTTACCCCCCAGCTGTCTCTCTGCATTAAGGAGAAAATACCTTTTCTTCCCTTAAAGCAGACTTTAATAGCTCGATACAGCAATATTGCTGTTCCCTCTGTTAAGAGTTTGCAACTGGGCATTTGGACCAATGTAGTTAAATTGGTGGACAGTCCAGAAAGTCCAAAACAAAAACAAAAAAAAAGTGTTTCTTAACTCAAATTCCAGAGCTAGTCAGAAACTCTAGGTAGTCACTGTGAGAGAGAGCTCATCTATGGTTGTGGAGTTATGCCTGATGCTTAACTCACTTGACACACTTGAAATGCTTAAAATGACACACTTGAATGCTTAAAATTAGTCTTTTCATTTACACAGTGTCACATCTATCTTCAGGGAAGGCTTTTTCCTCACTTGACTCCAGCTGTTTGCCTGAGACTTCTCTTTGCTAGGCAGCCAAACCCTCAGGATGGTCACAGGAAAGATCTGCATTCCCAAATGCAGTTTACCCTGTCCCAACATTGCTCTGCAACAGGCAGGAGGAATCACAGAACCACTCAGATTGGAAAAGACCTTCAAATATCATTGGGTCCTACTGTTAACCCAGCACT
>WAAE01001622.1:0-23187 GCA_013400495.1 Nicator chloris | reverse complement strand
TTTAACATCTATTTTTTTACCATTTTTTTACAAGACTGTTCACCTTGTACCAGGCTCTTCACCATGGAAGCACATTTATGTGTGGACAGTACTCCTGCCTCCTGCATCTGTGTTCTCTAGGGCCTGGTTTGCCTTATTCTCCAGAATACCTGTGTGTGATCATACCTACGTGAATGTCTTAGCAGGAATACTGAGCCTACCACCATAACCACAGGCAGAGAACCTGCCTATCCTGTGTAGTCTGATTTATCTGCCCCTGGCCCTCTCTCAGGCTCTTGTCCAAGGAGTATAAAGGAAAACCCAAGGCAGAAGAGCGAGGGAGGAATAAGATTGCATTAATGAATAAGTACAAGCAACAATAGGACTGGGGGGAGGAGAGTAGGGATCGACAGCCAGAAAACAGAAAATTGGACTATTCAAGCATGAGACTGGATGCCTGAGGGAAACAAAACTATGTGAGGTTTGCAGTGAAGAATGAGACTGGAGTCTGGTGAGTGGGCGATTGCATCCAAAAGCTGGTGAAGAGACAAAGTATAGGTTGGTCTGACAAGAAAAGCAGCAGGAATCAAGGAAGCAGTGGAGGAAATGGTATCTGGTTTGCTGAAAAAGAATGATGAGGAAAGAATGACTAGACAGTTTTCTGAGGCAAAGAATAAAACAGCCACATGATGCAGCAGGCTGGAAGTAGGAATCCTTAGAAAGGTAGAATGTAAGAGATCAAATATTGAGGGAACTGACTGTAAAACCAGTCTGTGAAAAGGAGGTTGTAGGAACAGTAAAACAGAAGAGACTTTATTGCTGTTTTTGTTTTAGCAGTTTCAAAAGACTCAAGGAAACTGCAAATGAGCCATGTTGGGTCTAAGGGTAGAGAGGAAAACAGGAAGGAACAAGAAACCAGGATGGTGAAATGGCAACAGGATGCTTGGAGGGGGCCAAAAAGATGGCTCATGGCTGGAGTGAACAGAAGGTCCTGCTTGGGTCCAGGATGGACCCCTGATTTTAATTCCAAATTTCTTCTGTTAGCAAATTTCTTCTTCTATCTGCTAGTAGAAGCACTTATGTGGGTGACATTTACACTTATTTCTTTTGCATGGAGCCCAAAAATCTGCTACTGCAATGTTTTAGTTACCCCTATAGCTCCAGACCACAATCCATGCTCAGGACACATGGGGAGGCACTGTAATGCCCAAAGAGGGAGTGTCTCTGTTTTCAGTTGCAGCTGAAAGGAAGTCACAAGGTCACTTATACACACACAAAACATATACATGGATACATATCTACATAAAAGAAAGAAAACAAGCCCAAAACTTAAGGTATTCGAAAGTTACAAAATTCCAAGATAAAATTGTTAGGGTAATATTAATTCAGCCTCCTTGTACATAAGTGTTATGCAACAGTCTTTAGTGATGTGATCATTTCCCCAGGAATACTCATGCCTTTAGTGCATAAGAGGCATATTCAAGGAATGAATCAGGTCTTATTATTAAGAGTTTGCTTGTAACTAAAATGGGACATCAAACAGAAAAGCGAGGATTTCCTGATTCAGATCTTTGAATATGGTTCTGAGGAATTTCATTTCTTCTCTCATTCTTCCCATGCGTGGTGCTAAGCAAGTCATGCAACCCAAACTGTTCTAGGGTCATCATTAATTGCGTGTCCTCATGTTCTATGTGTTCAGCATGAGACAGAAGGACCTGTGAGAAATTATCTACACTCAGAATTACAACTAAACTTACTGGAACCTGAACTTGAAAAACATGAAGAGCTGTATAACATCAGCTTCTTGGGAAAACTGAATAAGTGTCGCAAGCTGGCACCTGAAACTACCATGGATGTTCTGACTTTGAACCCTTTTCCTCTTTCCTGTCCTGCATGTGAAAACTGGAGGTTAAAATGGCCTTGGTTAATAGGGGTGTTATAGAAGCAAATTTAGGAATATTTGTGACATGATCAAGCTCTAATCTCTAGTATTGAACGGCATAAGAAGTATTCACTTTAAAATTATTATTCTGCCTACATGTAGGATAAGGATTCTTTGAAGTAGATAAAACCTGAGCCATTGGTCTTTTGCACTGATAACTACACTTGGTTAACCCAAACCACAGTTCTAAACATTTTTCCAAATGAGTAACCATCTCCTATCATTTCCATTAAGCAATAAATGCCCTTAAAAATAAGAGCACACAGTCATGTAATTATGATTAATATCTTAATGTAAATATAAAAAAAGGTTGAATTAGAGTTGAGTAGGTAATCTTAAAGGTGTTGATTCTAAACCCTGAGCAATAGATGTTTCAGTCTCAGTAAAGCTCTAACAGCATTTCACGTTCATTTAGGCATACAGGTATTTATAAGATACAAATGTGTGTATCTTGTATAACCATAATAGCTGTTTTCTTCACTATGTTTTTGTCACACTTCCTCACTGCTTCTCTTTCCATCATTTTGCCAATGAATTAGGGCGAATTCAGTAATGATTTAGCTGAGCTTTGAAAATTTAACTTAATTCTCTCTTTATATAAAATAGAGTGTCTGAACCAGCAGGTCTGAGTACATGTGAAATGAGGTAAAGCAAGCTTATGAATCCACAACTGAAATACAGTTTTCAAAATGTATTCAGTGTGTGGGACTTATTGCAGTACACTTCTGAATTGTTTGTTTTTCCAGCCTCTAGCCCTTAAAGAGGGTACATTATACGTGGCAGTAACCACAGAGGAAGGTCTACTGCCAAGAAAACATATTACTACAGTTCAGTAATGTAGTCTAATTGTTTTCCCTCTGGTCAAGTTACCCAGAAATACTTGCTTTCCTACAGCTCTGCAGCAACAGTTAGTTAGATTAAATGATCTGCCTTCAAGAGAATTAGAGCCATTTTCTGAGGTTCTATTACTGAAAAAGGCTTCCTTCTTTCACAAATTATGTATCCTCCCTGAGTAGGGTATTCTTACAAATGGAGATTTCTATTGAGAACAATAATTTTATGGTGAAAAATGTTCCTTCCTCGTGGATGCATTACATACCATACTGTGTGGGATAGCTGTAGGACATGCAATGATTTGCAAGTTACTAAGGCAATAAAACTACAACGGGCAAAAAGCAAAATTAACTACAGTGTGTAGGACTAGCATCTTCTCTTTCCTTACCAGATTTGCAGGACAAGGAATGAATGACAAAGGTTTGCCAGTGTTCCTGGATACAGTAATCAGCTTCCTTCCTTATCAGGAGACAATGGATCCAAAGCCATGAAGTGTCGAGGATTAGAGGAACTGCTCTCTATTCCCCCTTTACAGTGTGTTTTCTGTGCTCCCTTAGGCCTCAGTGCTGGAGTTTCACCCAGCATAGGACTTTGCTTTTGTGGCACAATCCAGAGCCTTAGAAAGTGTGAAGATATTCTCAGCACTCTCAGAGCTATGTGAGACAAATTAGCTTATCAGTCTCTGGTGGAAAGCTGAAGATTGTTTCTTTACTTATCTCTAAATAACCTACTGTTAAGCTAAATCTGATAGAGGGAAATTCTGTCATCTGAGAAAAAAATTATAAAGCCCTTGAATCAAATAAAATTTTCTATAATTGGTCTAATGAGCTGAAAAGGGCTGTTCTTCAGTCAGTAGTGTAATTTAGAAGACCCTGCTTTGTTGATTCTATTTTTGGAAACTGATCTATTGATCTGATCTGTTACACTAATTGAAAAAGCTAACAAAATAGACTGAAGAGAAAGGATTCTGTGAGGTAGAGATAATAGAAATAATTTAAATATTTTATATTGATTTAAAAAGAAGTGCAATTAAGTCTTCCTGGTAATTGGCAATTTCTTTTTTCTACCAGGATAAATACATTGTGCCTCAACATAATAACTCACACTTAGAGTACAAAACGAAATTGGCTAACAGTCTACTGTTGGCCTTTCCTAAGAGGTAAAACGAAACATAACTTAAAAAGAATTTGGAGTCACATGGAGATTTTTTTGAGAGGAGCGTGCTACTTGACTTGTCCTATGAGCTGCACAGGAAATTCTTCACGTGTCTCAGTCACAAGGGCTGTATCCACAACCAAGAGGAATGGGACCTCCAGAAATAGTTCACAGGTAAGAGATTACAGCAGCTCTGCAAGGCCCTGGTTGCTCCAGGGGTTACAGGGTTGTGTCTGCTGCCTCTTTCCAGCCCCCCACAGCTACATGCACTCACTTCTGTTATATTGTGGGGTGTAGGCATGAGAGAAGCACTTTGGCTGTCTTCGAGTTCTAGACAGACTTGGGAGTTACTACTTGTCTAAAGGATATGAATGAGCTACCAGAAGAGAACTACAATGCAATGAAGTCATACTGAACTTGCCCTTATAAAATATGCACTTCATGGCTCATCTTCAAGCCTCTGTAGTTTCTCTTTATTGAGTAATTTTTCTTTCAAGGAACCTTGTGAAAACTCCTACACAAACTAAAATAGCAAAGTATTTTCAAGGAAAAAAAAAATTACAATGGGTAAATAATTATTTACTCTGTGAGTATATGCACATACAACTTTTTAACAGCTTTTGTAACGTGGTTATGCCCATTTTCAATGTACTGCATAAAAAACCCCCATGGACTCACCTTGACCTTCCTAATTATATATGTAGACTAGATCAGTCAAAACAAAGTTTCTAGAACTACTACAGTTGAGAGGTTTTTCTGCTACATTCAATAGAAAAACAAACAAAAGACTGAATTTGCCAGGAGTTTGGGACATCATGCAGTTGGGCTTGTTTTTGCTATTGATAAACAGCAGCCATTGGAAAGTCTTGAAGAATATTTTTTATTACATTTTCACCACTCTGAAAGTTGTGTTTTATTTTAGAAGTAGCCAGAAATAATTTTACCAGTAGGCTTATTTCTGCCTTTTAGTCAATGTGTTTCTGCTGGTAAATTTATTTGCTGTAATTAGGTTTTCTAAAAATTTACAAATCTCCATGGTGGGATTCTTGAAGTACTAGGTCAACTGAGGCCCTTTAATTAGGAAAAAATTGCTGATAGAGTACTGTTGAGAAGATCCCAGCATGGAATTTGTCCTTTTAGTTGGCCTGACAGTCATAGTCCTAATTTGCTACTCGGTTCTTCAGATGTGAGAAAAATTCTAGGCAAATGTTTTGAAGGTTGAAGTTATTATATTTTACTTTTGCAATGGAGTACAGAAGAAAAAGTAGAAACATCGTGAAAGTATGTTGCAACTTCAGAATTAACTATCTGAAATGTAAGAGTGATCCTGGAATGTAAGTAATATGAGCAAAATTAGCTCTGAATTTTAACCTTGTCTAGAAGGCTGCCACATTTTTCCTGTTGATCTCTTTATTTAATAATTTAAGATTTTAAACAAACAATGTAATATGAGCCACGAATGACACAGAATATTCAGGGACTGTATAAGAAAACCTCTAAAGTAATGTTGAAGAAATTCTATTATAATTAGTATTTCTGATAAATGCTGTTTATTCATTAGCAGATTACATTGCACAGGATTCTCCATCAACATCCTTTCCCATACTTCTGTCAAAGAAAGGGTTCTCATTTGCCCTTATCCTAAATTCAAAATCATTGTTCTCCACTGTACATACAGAGCCTATTGTCTTGCACAGTGTCATTGTTTATACAATTTTATATAATTTCAAGGTGTATGTGAAAAGCAGAATGCTTGTACATCTAGCACATGTACTCAAAGGAGTAAATAAAGTGCATATGTGTGCATTGTTTATTCTTAATAATCCAAGCATCATGACTATCCTTGTATAAAACCAGATTATTTTGCACTATTATAAAAAAATTCATTTGTTTTCATTATTTAGGAAATCTATTAAACCCACTATCACAGCAATTGGAAATTAAATCACTTCATATACTATGAAAATGGCTTTATTTTGAAGGGGCTATTCCATTTTTTCAAGTAACTTACTTAGTTACTGCTTTTGCATGAAAAAGAACATAGCTGTCCCAATCTACAGAGTGTTATTCTGCACACTTCATAAGCCAAAGCCAGCAGATGTTAAGCTATAACAGGCTTTACTGCTTNACAGAGTGTTATTCTGCACACTTCATAAGCCAAAGCCAGCAGATGTTAAGCTATAACAGGCTTTACTGCTTTTAAGGACATGTATATATGTACATGTTTGTGCCAGTTATGTACTCACAAGCAAATGAAGTATATAAAACATTAGAAAAGGGCCCAAATGTCCAGCCTACTCTACAAATCTGCCAATTATTAAAACAAAAAACAACTCCTCCTCCCCACCCCAGAAACTCCTGAAAAAAAACCCAAACAATTGTTGAACATTTTAGTAGAGACTGCTCCTAGTGCCACCTTCCTTCCAGTGTTCAGGTGTTAACGTTGAAACATTTGTGCTTCACAGTCCTTTACTAGTGCCTGATGACTTAAATCGTAGGCATGTGTTTGAATTATGGCAGTGTAATACAGTTTTTTGCTCCAAGTAGTGCAAGTCCATACTGGAGTTTCTTCAAGCTGTGTTAATTCTCCTGCATTGTATAGCATAGCTACTTAAATGGAATTCTTTAAAGGTTTGTCAAGAATTCTTCAGCTTTGTTTCTCCTTTGTGTGAAATAGAGCCCACTCTAGGACACTCTATAAATTGTCATTTGGGTAATCATTCTGTTCTATTTCCTAGAGCCAAATATAATATTCTGTTCTGTACTTAACAGCTGTAAATATTACAAGAGGTTAATTTCACCATTAACTTCTCTTGGAAATTTCCTTTTGAATGTGATCCAATTGTTCCATGTCTTTTTTTTGTGCATTTTGTCCTCATTCTTCATAAAACGTCCTATTTCTGTCTTTCCTTTTAATCCATGCTGTAAAGAGAGGTTTTCCCATTATTATGTAGCAGATGAAGCATCCACAACAATAGCAGGGAGACAGGCATTCTGCCCCACAGGGGATGACCTGGAGGTACGAAATGCTAATTCAAAGGTCATGAAAATGGGGATCAGTGAGAAGGAGCAGACACCAGTCCTGCCCTGTGACTGTGATGGCTGTCCCCAGAGAGAGGACTGCTGATGCACAGGTTGTCAGCTGGGGAGGGTTCTCACCAAAGACTCTGAGCCGAGCAGAGGTGAGTGCTTTAGGCAGTAGATAGAGGAGGTGGATAGGAATATCACTGGTAGTAGGGTGTGCTATTTCCAAGCCACAGATTTGGTCCTTTGCCCCTCCCTAAGTGGGAGGGTGTGGCAGCTTTTTGTCCTTAGGAAACTTTATCTGTGACATTTATTCTTTAGGGCTCTCCCTATTGAGTCTGAGCCAGCACAGAAACCTCTGTGAAGGACACACGCTATTACTGTGGCATGGACTTTGCTTAATTACTTGAACAATTCAGGAAAGAAAGGGAGACAAAGACCAGTTTCTTTCAAACTCCCTCCCTTTTTGCTAGAACTCAGTTTCCTACATTCCTGCAGTCTGTATTAAGCTCTGGGAGTGCTTGGAACTCCTCCTATGAGCTGTCACAGAACCAAACCAGAGGGGTATTGCTATGCAAAGGTGTTTTTTAAATAACTGAAATGTGTAGCGTTTGTGAAGTTTGATTTTCAGAAACCCCTTCTAGCAGCAAAACAGTGAAGTAGCAAGTTCTTCAAGTTACACATACTACAACTGTAAAGAACACCTTAATTTTAGATTATTAATTCTTTTTAAAACTAAACCAGAATCAATCAGCTCCCCTTAATCCCTATAAGTGCTTTTCTTTATAAATTGTTACTTCACTTTTTCAAGGCTTCAGTTCACAAAGGAATAGGAATTAGCTCTGCAGACATAACAAATTAGTCATATTGATCCTGCCAAAAGCGCTAAATTATTAATAATCATCCCATCTCTACACAGCCAGTTTTAAACTCACAAAAAGCCCTCATGAAATCTCTGAGGTAATCATCTGGGCACATCTGGGCAAATTCATATTCTTCCCCAAATCTGTTTCATGGTTTAATCTTCCTCACTAATTTATGTTACTTGCGATATATGTGAAGAAACATATAAAAATAGATTTTACCTGTTTTGCTTTCATGTTTTGGGAGGCAACTAGCATTCTTAAATGCACTAAAGTTCCACCAAAGGGAAACAGATAAAACAGAAGAGAGAGAGTCAATATTCTTTAATGACATTCCAGCTGTCTTAGTTCTCAGAGCCTTGTTTGCAGACAGCCATGTCAGCACTCCAAGTGAAATAAACTTTATTGGCCTGAAGTGCCAATAGTGAATGACTGTATTACAATTGCTGATATGCATACTCCGTGCCAGAGACTGCTTAGACAGAATGAATACTGTTGTTATAAGTTACTCCTCAGAGTAGAGAGAAAAAAAAAGTAAACACTTCTGCTCCATTCTCAGACAAGTGGCTGTACTGACGGATATTACAGATATATAGATTTGCATTCTGAATGAGCTGTGCTCTCCGTAGAGATACTGAGCACTATTTAGAGAAGGTCTTTCTACATAGAGTGCTATGTTTCTCCCACATGAGTGCAGTCTCTGTGCATTCCCTCCTCTGTCATCATCTCTGTACCCTGTGATCACAAGATCACAAGAAGGATGAAAGAGGTTATTCCAATAATGGGAGTCATATTCTATTTTCTTAATTCAAAGTGAGTTGTCTTTTTTCTCTGGAAGTGTCTCATCATTTTAAAAAGGGGTATGCCAAAAGGGCAAAACTTTGATATCTTTGTACTGGACAACAATATATATATATATATAGACAATGAACATAAGATGAAAGTGGTGCTGTGAAGCTGTGAATGGTGCTGTCATTATCATATGGCATAAAAGATTCAAATAACCCTAGTGACTCCAGCACCTATTCATGTAATAATAAGGCGATAAAAACCCATCTGAACTAATTCTGGACCTTAACCTGTTTTTTATGCTTATTATATATCCATAAGCATCTCATGAGACCCTCTAACTTGTGCATCTGAAGTAAAATTTCGCAACTTTCAATTTCATGCTTTTTTAAGCCGTTTCCTATTATGTCCAGAAACCTGTTAAGAGTTGCACTTTACCCGTTCACAGAATTGCACATATATGGAAGATGTGTATGTTCACATGTTAACAGCTAGAGCAAGATGGGTGTACATTATGGATCACAGTCAGATTTTAGTTACTTAATAAAACAGAATAGACTATTTCAGTTGGAAGGGACCTACAGTGACCAACTTGTCCAACTGCCATTACTTTTGTGCTCACCAGGAATTTAGCAGGACATTTAAAAATATTTACTATTTTTTGTAATGCGTTTCTTCCCTCTCTCACAAAACAGCCTCACCTGTCAAAAAATGGGTGGATTTCTTTCAGGGCATAGATACTGCCCACCCCTGCTGAGCTGTGAAAGTCAATGTCCTATTGCTTAGATACCTCCCTGCCTCAAGAAAAAGGACTGGTCCTGATCCATTGAACACTTTTCACAGGATCTCATGTCATAGAGAACCAAGAAAATTTAAGTTTCTAATTAGCCCTGGGGCCAATCCTGTACTTTTTCAGTCCAAGATGAACTCAAAGTAATATCACAGGAAACAGGCAAACCTGATACTTAAATGCTCAGCCTTCTGATAATACATACAGATTCAATGGAAGAGTCACCAAAACCGAACAGAATCAATCAGCTGTGAATAGACAAATTACCCTGAACATCACATTGTAATAAACCAAGACACTTCTTGACTAACCACCAATGTAATTTCTAAGTGAAGTTTTAAATGAAGAGACAGATCTTCACTACAAATAAACCTTCATTCTTCTACTGGAATTAGGACCACACCTTGTTGTTTTTTAATAATGGTATCTGGTTACTTTTTTTTTTTTTTTTTTTTTTTTGCTACTGGAAATATAATAACAGGAAAAAGCTGTTAAGATTATCCTTAGAGGTCCAAAAAATTCTGTCGCTTCCCTCTGGACTTTTGCTTACTTTCTCTAATGCTATTTACAGACACAAACTTATGCAACGGTTTTAAAATACCATAAAATTGATAGCTTCAGAACTCAGACATGGAAATGTCAACAAAGTTTGGGTTTAGCTCAAATCTAAGAGATCTTTGAAGTTTATATGTGCTTGGATTTTGTTCCTAACTTTTGGCCAAGATCTAGACTACAATGATAAAAATAGCTTGGCAGCATCATGCAAACCCAAGTCATCTGCAACCAAATTAAGCAAATTTTCTGCCTTTGCTTATTAGTATTTTTGGACCATTGCCACTCTGTATGTTTAAACTAGTCTGATCTTGCCAAAACGACATTTCAAACAGTGCAACAAGTATCTGCATCATGTAAAAAATAGATTTTCTTTTTGAGTCTACACTTTTTTAATCTACCCCTATTTTTGTGGCAGCTGAAGTACTAAACTCAAGGCTTGGATTTTCTCTCTGAAGTGTCATTTGGGAGCTTGAAGGAAGAGCTAGAGTCATGAAACAACAAATTGTATCCAACCTCACATGATTAATATAAAAACACAATGTTCTCTTCATTTTTTAATTTATGGGATTCACAAATTAAATTGGTAAATAGTTTGGGGTTTTTATTCTAATTAAGAACATTCCATTAAACAACTGTAGATCTACAAGAAGGAAGAAAAGAATGCTACAGGTGATTTGGATTCTCCACTGATGACTTTTTTTTTAATTATACTGATTATAGTTCTACTGTAACAATGTCTATAAGGCTTAGTCAAAATTATAAGCCATTTCGCTAGAATCTGCACATGAAAATATTCTGAAGGAATTCCAAGACCTGTATCCTCACAATTCTTCCAAATCTATAGTTTTTATCAACTAATTTGTTTGCTTTTGTATGTGAGGAGCATAGAGAAGTCTGCCCGCTACCGCTGGGTGGGCAATTTTATGTTTCATTGGTGAAAATTCACTATATGATTACCTCAAACTCTGTATAGGTCTTTATGATGTATGTAGCAGAACTTAAGTGAACTCTACCCGATTTACGTCCTCATCATGTTTCCAAGGACACACCATTTGTTTTGGGCTCTAAAGAACCTGAAATGCAATCAAATAATTAATAACAGTTGCAAATCTGCAGAAAAATTGTTTGACATAATGCATTCCGTTTCCAAGCTGACTTGTCACCAAAAAAATTAAAAAAAAAAAATACAGGGCACACTTTTAAAAAGGACAGATCAATTACAACTACACAAAAATATTAAAGGGAGATCATCAAAGTAAGTCTGTGTCTTGACCTACTTTTGTCTTTATACTTCCAGGAATAATTCTTTGTCCCTGTTATGAAATAAATTTAGAGCTTGGGAAAAGAATTAGTGTGAGAGCAATGGAGACTGAGCACTGAGGTGAGTTACAGGCTTAGCCAGAGAAGTCAGAGAGTTCTGTATGTTCCCTGCAGACCAGCTGAGCTACGACAGAGAGGAGGAATTTGGGAGTGAGAGGTGGAGCTCCACCTTCATGTACTTTCTGTCCTCGGCCTTTTCACTAAGTTATCTTAGGATACCTTAGGAAATAAGGAACAAAATTAATACTAGATTTTGTTATACTGACAGTGGCCAAACTGCAATTGGACTAAATATCTATATTCCTGTTCTGCACCCTATATACTGACAAAAAACCCCAACAAATTTTACACATTAATGCCTTGTGTTGGCCACCTTTTTAAGCCATCTATGTCCATGTATGTCATATAATTTTTTTTTTCCTTAGAGGAAAAGAAGCACATGTTCAGTTGCTGGAAATCAGCTCATTTTCTCTGGTGTGTTCCAACCCTCTCAGCTAGTTCTGATTCCAGATCATGCAAGTGAATAAATATAAAATCAGGATGAAAATCCACTGAAAGAGAACCCATTCTTATTTCTCATTTATAGATCTTAGTCACTTTCTGAGCATAGATATATACAGGTATTGTATAGTGTGCCAGTAAAATACAGAGGTGTAACATAGACGAGAGAGATGTCCTGGGCATGGGGCTGGACTTGGAGTGTGCAGTGCTGTTTCTCTGCCCACTCTTAAACTCAAAGCACTTGCTAATACTCACCCTTGGTTATAGACTCTGTCTGTATAGCATGTAACAGCAACAGTTCACAGCATAATTTTTAGACATGCTGAAGTTAATACAAATATACTAGAACTTTTGTCATTTAAAGAAACAGTGATTTCCCAGTCTACTGCACAGATAATTTTTTTGGGATATTTATCTTCTCCTTCTCCACATTGTGCCCTTTTGTCTCTGTTGTGTTCCTCCCATTTTGTCTCAGGCATAAGCAGATACCATACTTATAAGCTCATCTTTATTTCCAGAAAGGAAAAAAAATGAATGAAGGTATGTCATTCACATACCCACTCTCCACTCTGGAAACGCCAGCTCCCTGGTGCTACATGCTGTAGTAAGGTGCATTTAGCAGACGGAATTCAGATATTAAGTAACAACTCTTTCCTGTCCTTTAAGAACAAGAGAAAGGCCGCACAGGTTACATCCAGCCCAGCATTTTGTCACGTAAATGAAGGTACTGTCAGATGATTACAAGAAAAGATACTTACGACACCTTTTATTCCACTGGTTACTAAATGGGGCTTAGTAAACCACACTAAGCCAGTTGTAGTTCCTGCATATTTATTAATCTTTTGCATTTTTCTCTCAAAAGGACCAAAATATTGAGAGTCATTCACGATAGTGCTTTGATTTGCTTGATATGTTTATGAAATGAAATTCAAAAATTATGAAAAATATGTACAATTCAAAGCATAATCACACAGGCAGGAGATGAGGAGTTTTTGTTGCTGCTGTAGCGAGGAGGATGGCTCATAGCTATTACTAACATGAATTATAATAAAGACATTTTAAAGCCTGCAGAAAGTATCTCCACTGCATGCTGTAACAGGCATGACAAACCTGTCCAATTTTGGCTTCACATTGCTGTGGGTGAGGTGTTAACGACCTATTAGAATTGAAGCTGATTACAGTCTCATTAAGCAAATGGGTGGAGTAAGCATTCAAATACCCTGAGTAGTAAAAACAGCTGTGTGTGCAGGAGCCAAAACACACTGCCACCTGACAAGACCATGTTGTCTAATGAAAATCATGAAACTGAGAAATGGGTGTTGCCGTTGTGTAAGTGGTGGCGTAGGCAGCCACCGGGAGCCCCGGCAGAGGAGCGCACCCAGGACAGCCGCCTCTTGAACCGGCACTAAGCCCAAGGTGGTTCAAAGGCAGAGTAGAGCCACTAACAATAAATGCCCCGTGTATATACATGGGGATGCTCCCTCAAAAAGTTCTCAAAGGGAAAAACAACAACAGTAATTTTCTTTTGTGGCAAAGGAACTCACTTTAGAAAGTCTCGGGTTTCAAATTTGAGTCAATGAAATGGTGAACAATACCTGTAGTGTGGCTTGATTGTTTTGGGTTTTTTTTTAAATCTGCTTACACTTCTGCAGGATATTTAAGATACATAGTATTTACTTACCCTCCTACATTTAGTCCTCAAAAATATTTCAATTCGTATGCAAAATAGACACAAAAGAAAATTTGGTAAAGTTCTGGAAAAAAACAGAATAACTATTGATGAAATGCACTTTATAAGTATTAGCTATTAATTATCAACAGTCCACCCTCCTACTCTCATAACAACCACTATCTGACAGGAAAAAAAAAAAATCCAACACTCTTCTGGAATAACCAAAAATGTTAAAAAAAAAATTAAACAGTAACAAAAAATAATGGAATTCTACATTTCATATATTTTTCCAGCTTTGGCAGATGAAGTTGATAATACTTTGGAACACAGCAGCATCTTCTGATAGAATTTATGCAATTGCTGTCTCCATGGGGTTTCTGAACACTGTATCATCCAAGGTATAGTGGTATATGTTTAGTAGAACTGGTTTGTTGGCAAGTGTATGTACATACTCGTAATGGTGCCGTGTGGATGTATGTAGATTATAACATAAAAAATGCATTTAAAACTATGTGCAGTTCTTTTATAATGTTAATTCTTCAGGGCAGGGTGATATCAGAAATTATGAATGTCTAACAATAGTTCTGTGAGGAATACGGAAGCCTTTACCAGTATTCCTGTCCTACAGAGAAGGGAAAGTGGGACAAGGAGTCTAAAATGGGTGTGAATTGGTATCACAGCCACCATGATGGTCTCTCTGCATGGTTCCAGTTAACTCACCCTGCTGCCCCTGCAGGTTTAATTCCTCATAGGCATGTGCTGTGTCTTGTGACACTTTCACATCAAAGGCTGCCTGAGTGACATCTGGCCTGCAGCTGGTGATTTGTGCTGTCTGTGCACTTCACACCCTGAAGAGGTAAAGCCAAGGCAAAGGTGACCCACAGAGGCAGGTAGGAAGTCTCTCCCCGCCATGCAGCAGGTTTAGCCACTGCTATACAGATCCTGCAACGTGATTACAGAACCTGCTTAGAGGGTTTTGTTGCTGACTCCCTCCTAATGACTAAGCTTGCCATCATAGAGACTATGCTCAGGCTTGCTACTCTTCAGCCAGAGCTCCAGAAAGAATGCAGGCAGGATTCTTCCTCAATACCACCTTTAAAAAAAAGCCTTTAAAAAGCTTTAGAAAATAAATAGCATATTCAAGAAGCCATATTTTGCATCAGTCACAGTGTTTTTAGAGAGCAGGTGGTGTCCTCTGCACCACTTTCCCTGCATCAGGATGCCAAAAGAAGTTTGTCTCTCTGTGGCAATTAGTATGTTGAGCATCCTTCCAGGGTATAGTTTTCCAATCCACAAATAAGACTCTACTTCTATGATTGTTACCGAACCAATAGCTCACAGGGATTCTGTGAAGAATCGCAGCAATGGAGTATGGCTTCCCACAAAACTCTGACTTGTTGACCACCAACTTTAGCAGCTGGAACAGACATCTCAATTAGGATATTTATGAAGATTTTGTTGTAGTTAATGGTAGTCTTGCACCTGAGCCTTTCCCTCAAACATGCCTATTTATTGGCAGTTCTTATCCATTTAGCCTCCCCTAGTCATTTATCTTTATAGTTGAAAGAAATTAATTTGCCTTCAGACCTTTACCCTCCAAACTGTATCACTTTATCTTCTGCTTAGCTAGGGGGAGACACGCCCTGAACATGATTGCATGCACTATGTTTCTCTAGGCCAAGAGGCAAATGTACTAATAAATATCTTTTTCTCTAGTCTGACTAGAGAAGGGTGCATTACTTGCTGAGCCTTCTGAAGAAATTTTCAGTCTGTTGTTCTCAGAAAGGAAAAGTAAGGTGGAAAGGTCACGTTGGTGAGAAAGGTGTGTACTTCCCTTTGGAGAAGTGCCACTGAATGGTCAATGCACACTTTCATAGAGGCAGAAAGTTCAGCTCATACACAGCCAGATTTGATTATCCAGTTTAAAGCAAACATATGCAAAAGCAGCGAATCAAATCCAACAAGTCAAAATAAATTAGACTACATGTTGTCTATTGATAACAAACAATTGCATACGTGAATGAGCCTTTTTCCTGTGATAATCTCTTATGGGAACGTCTTTCTCTGACTGCATGTCAGAGATGTGCACGTCAGAGCTGTGAGACTTGTACTAAATGCAGTGACCTGTTGTACAAACACTAGACTTTGCAGAGATCCTTTGTTTAGCAGGTGTTTCATGAGGTGCTTTAAGACGTATTAGACTTTTGCGTAGATAGGAAAAACTTAAAAGTCTTTTCCTGTTTCTCAATGTATTGACTCCGTATTATACCTGGCAGAGATACTGGGGAGAGTATAAAGATGCAGATTGACACACTTGGGAGATGTATTTTTCAGAGCAGGATTCTGTATAGGAGCTTAATGGATTTATGGAAAACCAGTGATGTTGTGACTCTGCCTTTCTAATAATGAATCAAATTTCACCTCTTCTGGCCATTATTTAGACAGTAAAAACCACCTGGCCACATTGTACATGATGACTTTCTAAAATTTACAGAGGACAATATTAAAAGCATGAGTGCAGACATGCTGAAAATTTGTCTATTATACTGTGGTTAGCCTTTTTTTTCTAATATTTTGTGCTTTTCACGCATTGCTGGGGACTGAAGATCCAGGGTGGTGTGATGCAATTTGATGAGAGCTGTGTTTGTAGCAGTGAACATCCAGCCACATCTGCAGCACCTCTGACTAACAGCTCTTCAGGATCTCTGATGGTATAAAAGACCTTCAGATAATTTGGCGTAACTCTAGCAAAATAAAACCAAACAGACAAAGGAGGTCAGAGAAGATCCAACTCAATTTTTTCCAGAAGGAAGTGGAAGTTACACCCTCCATGGTGTTTCCATTATATCTTTTGTGGTTTTTTTCTCAAGAACTTCTCATATTTTTTGACTTTACCATTTGTTCTTAAAAGGTCATTACTAATGTATTTGTTGGAGGTGGAGGATGAGAATTTTTTGTTCCTTTTCTGACTTTCAAGAGTGATTAGAAATGTTCTTTAAGTTCAGATCACTGATTATGATCTGAAAAAGTCAAATCTTTGTAGATCTATTTTCAAATAGGATCTGAAGTAGCTTTCCTATTTTTCTGTCATTCTTGACTGCTCTATTTGCCTTATCAGTCTCATCCAGTATTCAGGGTCGCTTGCCCATTTTTCAGTTAAACTCACTGGGACAAATTCTTACTTTTAAATATATACACATTTCTTAAAATGTCCAGAGCTGCTTAGAGATATTTTGCTGCATGGCTTTCATCAAACTTGTAGACTTTCCATGAAATTTGTAGACCTACATTCCTCAGCTGGATTTGCGAATCTTGATTATTGTCTACAATAGGATTCCTGCCTTTTTTTGTAGTAGCAAAACTCCAGCACTAAAAACTGAAGTTTAATAAGGGATTATCTTTTTCATGGATCTCCATTGAAAACTAAGCATGGACAATCACGGTTTTAAAACTATTTCCATTTCAACCTTCTTGAAACAAAACATTTTGGTTTCTTCTTTTAAGGAAAGTCTAAGTTTCTATTAAAAAGGAAAACATTGCACAACAACAACTGTATACTTAAAATTTTCATAACAAAAATAAAACATTAAACATTACTAATATGAAATATTTTCAGAGTTTGAAAATAATTGTTGAAATTCAGAAGTCTAACACAAAACAAAATTTTCAGTCTTCACTACTCTCATCAAAACCTTTTGATTGCTAGTTACCCAACATCTTGTGCACATCACACAGCCCAGAGGGGATGGTTCTCAAGGGACTGTCTGTCCAATCTCAGTGTAGCAGGTCAGCATGGGAGGTGGGGTGTTACTTTTGGTCCTGATACTGACTAGAAAAATATCTTGGGCATAGCTATTTTTCGTACTTCAGCAACATGAAAGTAACATCTTTGAAAAAGTACTTTTCAAACTATTGAGTTTGAGGACACATAAAAGATATTATTAAGTTGTTATTACTACCCTTGGGTGTACACAATACCTCAGTTTTCAAATGCCACTGAAGTGGCTTTGTTAAACAAAACATCAATCTCATATGATCCATGTAGGATGGAAATTTAACACTCCTTTGGCAAGGGAATGAATGGGAACCAATTTCCTACATACTATACTCTGTTCTGCTAAACTGAAGTGAATTTGCCAGCAGCAGCCCTATCATCTTCCCCACAGCTTAGTCTGGGAAATTTGTTCCATGGATATCCCTAACAGGGAGTTTTGCAGGTAGGACTGGCAAAGGAGTCCCTGCATTTGTATCCTGAAACAGCTCAACTCTTGACAGATCAGAGACACAGAATGAGCAATTAGTGTCAGTTTGGCAACAGTTTAATAGTACATTTGCATTCTAATAAATGTAATAATAATCACATAATAAATATAAGAATATATAATAAATATTCTCTGCTTTAGAAGAACAGTTTGAAGATTATTGAGTCACTTGTTTTGTACCCATTTTCCCCATTATTATTATGTACCTTATGCCTTTCTTTATGTGTATGTGAATAATAAATGCTGTCCTAAGGAACATGATGGGAATTTGAAAGGTTTACATCAAACATAGAACAAACTGCACTTAATTTTCTTGTTGCTTTCATTAATTTATTGTGGAGTTAAATTATGATTTTTTAGCTCCTTAACAGAATCCACACCGATTTAAAGGATATAAGAAATAATTAAGCAATTAGAAAGGATGCCATTCTATAAGCTATATTTGAATTTGACTCTTTTTTTCCAATTCATATCTAATTTTTTTTCTTTTTCTGTAATATTTTTTCTTACTTCTCTCTTCCTTGATGTTTTTTTTTTCCTTGCAATTCAGGAAAACAGTCTCAGCAGAGGAATCAACTGGTTAAGTTGGTTATATGCTCTGTTGGATACAAATCATCACAAATAAGGAGTAGTCAGACATCTCAGTGGGATGTGAGGGACTCTGTGTATTCCCTGGTTGAAATGCTGCCTTGGCTTCTGTGATGTTTTCTGTTTTGACTGAACTGAATAAAGAGAAAGGGGGGAAAAAAAGCAACCAAAAGGATCAAATCAGAGCAGGATATTTGAGTTATTTAATGTGATTTCCAGTGAAAAGGCAAACATTGTTTGATAGTGTGTTCACTCTAGAGAGTGCTGGACTGTAGACTGTCTCCAAATAGACATGCACATCTTGTCTGATGTAAGTCCTAGTCCAATTAGTGAAAGGACAAGTCTTTCAAAACCAGCACAGGAGTCCAATGCACCCTTTCTAGCTTCATAGATGGATTCATAAGCTTTATGCACATCTGGAAGCAACAGAGCACACGGAGCAAACAGGAACAAAACTCTGTTAGCTATGCCATTATGAATTGATAAAAGTTTTGAAATTAGTCATTGCAAAAGATGCTTTCTAGCTTGTCAGCAAGCAAAGAATTAAAAATAGTTAAGAATTGTAAAATAAGCTCCTTTTCTCCCTTCTTTTTTATTTATTCTAGAACAATTAGTGAAGTAATTAGCAGTAGAGGCATTTAAATCACTGTAACAAAGCTCCAAAGTTAACTCTATGTGTAAAGTTCCCCATAACTTTCATTTTAGTCTGCTTGCAGACTCAGGAACACAGTGATCTAACAAAATTTGTTTTATTCAGTCGTTATTTTACTTTTTTATAAAAACGAATATTTTACTCATATTTTTATTCTTTTTTTTTTAAACCTAAATTATGTTCTTAAATATAAGAAACATCTGCAAAAGGAGTGATAGGTGATGAAACACCTTCCTATAGACTAGAAATTGAAGGACATATTCATTTGTCATAAAGAATCAAAAAAGAGATGGGAGTGAGAGTAAAAGTAGATAAGTAAAGTATTTTCAATTCAGGTTTGGGGGATACAGGGTTTATCTGTTATACACAGTCTGATGAGGAACACTGAATAGATTGTTTTACAAATTCACAGGATTGTCTTGTAAAGTTTAACATATTTTTATTTCTCAAGAAAGTGATATCCTTTGGGTAGGAGGAGAAGTTTTATTGTGTTGCTATAAACTGTTGAAGATATGTTTGGTATGTTTTACCCAAAGGTCCACTTCATTTATGACGGTGAATGGAAGTATAAATTAAACCTTTGCTTTTTATTCATTACTATTAATGTTAATTACATAAGAAGTTTAACAGCAATCAGATGCTTAAATACATGGGAAAGCAAACCCCTCATTAGTCTTAAAAACATCAGTGTTTTAAATTTTTAGTCAACAGTTAAAATAGTCCACTGCAAGATAAAAAGTTCGCTTTCCTGTTGAAATAATTTTCCAGAAAAATAAGTCATTGTAAGTATCTCATTGCTCATTCAGCTCTCCAGAGCCAGATGAACAAACATCTGTCTGAACACGATACTTTAGAAAGTAGACTACACAGTCTACAAGTGGAAAGATCTTCCCTGTTTCCAGACAAACTTCTAAAATTTAAATCAAAATTTTAAAATGTTTGCTGTATAGGAAAATCACACAATGGAACCACAGGATGGCCTGAATTGGAAATAATTTTAAAGGTTATCTACTTCCCACCCCACTGCCATGGGCACAGTCAAAAAATGTGGAACGCGTCATGAGTTTGCATGTTAGATCAGTTTCAAAGTTCCACTTGAATTTTTGAATCAAAAGTCTATTCTTGCTTCATAATGCAAATTATAGTGCTGGTCTATATTCCCAGGAATCATTGGTGATAGAGGAAACCAAGGCAGAGGGATAATTTTGGGAAACAGATACACAACGCTTCTGAAGTTAAAAAAAGTCACTCAGTATATTCAAGAATGAACCAATAAAGCAAGCTGTTTATCTATCTGCAACCACATTAGATGTTGAGACTGTGACATCACCGCAGATAGAATTCTATTTTACAAATGCTTTATTTGAAGTAGTAAATTGTATGCTAGATGCCTGCACATGTGTGTGCATGTGTACTTGAGATACAAATTGAATTATACAGCTTTTTTGGCTCATAAAAATCAATGAAAAAGTTTTGGCTCTATGGCTAACACGATTTGTTACTAACTTTATTGCTTCTGTTTTAATGCCCAAATGCCAGGCTGATGCCTCAGAGTAATTCCTCAGAGATATCTGGTTGTATGTAAAAAGAACTGGACATCATCGTATACTATTTGATCTCTCAGAGCACAGTAGTTTAGGAAAGAGGGGCTTTTGTACAAGAAACATAACAGCATGTTCTTAAAAAGTCAGAGTAGGAAAACATTGTGAATATAAATCTTAGGCTTATGAAGGGGAACACTGAATTAAGACTGAAATCAACCTCTATTTTCCACTTCATAAAATCAGAATACATGTGATGCAAACTTGGCAGCTGTAGGAGCCCAATATCTAGCTTACAAAACCTGAAAATCCTTTTCTTCTCTGCCTCTGATCCCTTTGATTTTGCTCTTTATGTTTTGCAAAATGCCTTGAGAGCAGGATTCCACAACATAGATCATGATGTTCACTGAGAAGTCTCTTTTGAGTTCAGGAAGAGAAGACAAAACTGTAGAAAGAAAGGACCACTTTCAACAGAGCTGCTGATTTGAAGAGCAAAGCAATATAGTGAATATACAAGGAATGTGCTGTAACTTATAATACTGCTAAAGAAAATGAGAAATTGAATGCAAACCTGGTCTCATGTTACATGATACTTGCAGAAGTAATGGAATTGACATCATGTGTGCATCTCCTGTTGAAGCTTTGTAGCTAGAGATATTCCCTTGAGTGAGCAAGGTGGGCTTTAACATTTGATGAGAAATGCTTCGAACAGCAGCAGCATGAATGAGAAAACACATTGAACAAAATACACAAACAAGGAAAACCAAAGGATAACACCTCTGCCTCACAATCCTTTCACATTTCCTTTGCACATACACTTTCCCTGCACTCTGGTATGGAAGATCTTAATATTGTCCTCTTCTGTCTGCCAAGCATGTGCCAGATGTGGTGACTTGGCATATTATATTTTACTGTGCTTATATAGGTGAGACAGAGAGACACAGATATGTGTATGCAACCTGGTTTTGGTTTGGAAGACTAGTATAAGTGAAAGCTTTACAGTTAGGTGTTTTTCAATATCACTAAGGTGCACAGAAAAGAGTTCATAAATGAGGTTTTGGGAGCAATGAAAGCAAACAGAAAAAGCAAAATAAAAATGAATTAAAAAACATCATACTGACCTACATCCTCTTCCTGTTCTTGAGTTGGTGCTTTCTTCAAAGCAGTGCTATGTTGGGCACTGTTAACGTTTCAGAAGGTATACTAGAAATGAATAACACTGCGTGGAACCACAATGCCCAGCAGATATGTGAACTGTACTGTTAAAACTGGCAGGTACTTGACAACCTTTGCTTGTCTGCATAATGGTTAGAGGCAATGATTTTGATCTGACTTAGCAAAACAGACATATATGCAATGAGCATCAACAGAGATAGTGAATAGCTCCTAAAGCGAGCCTTTGCATTCTCCCGGGATAGCTGCATTCTTCAGTGTTAGTGATAACAACTCTCAAGTGTTTTCTGTGAGAACCCATGCCAGTAGGATCAGAGGAGTCTTCTAATTGACTTCAAATAGAATAATCTGAGAGAGGGCTTTCTGTAAACACCACAGCAGTGTTTTTTAGCTCTACACTAATAGCATATCTCTAACCTCACAGGAGATTTTCAGAGGGGCCAAGTTGATTCATTATTTGCCAAAAATTACAGAGATCAGGGCAATCCAGCAGTGCTGCCAACAGGGCACCACCCTCTTCTTTTGTCGTTAGTGCAAAGAGAAGAGTGAGGGGTTTGTTAGTTTTGTGTTTGAATGTTATGAAGTCCAAAAGGCCATGATTGCAGTAGAAAAGTTACTGTTACTGGCTCCAAATATTACAGACAGTTAATTTTATTAAACTTTATTAAACAAAACTATGCTGCATGCCTGAGTTTTGAGACAATATGTACTTGTGTGACCACTTACACACAGCTGCAGTGAATTTTATTTTCTCAGAGTTCAGCATGACTAGAAATATGAAATTCTCTATCTTCATTGTGGAAGTTTGCTGTTGCGAATTTTTGCCCTAATTTGCCTATCCTACAAAAAGACAGACATGTAAATAGCAACTATTCACATCCTAAGGAGAGAATGAAAGCACTTCAGAGATCAAGGTAAGACTGAACGTGGGAAATAATTAGATATGGAACCTTTTATAATCTCCTTTGATTCCAGTTCTAGTATCAAATTAGTCATGATCATGTATGGCACAAAGAAAGGCAAATTATCTTTCCTTCTCTATTTCTTTGTTTTTCACATAGCACTAAGAAATCATAGATTAATATAAGGAATACACAATGTAAACACTTTTAACAGCTTGTCTTTTGGAGTGTTCGTCAACTTAGACACGTACATAGCAAAGCCCATGCTGTGCCAAAAGAAGTCTGTGTGTTTGTAACTGGTTTCAATAAACAGTTTTTACCCAAGGTCTCACATTGTTAATCTGCTGTCTAATGGTACTCCTCAAGCCGTGGTGTTCTCTCCTGACTTCAAACACCCCAAAGAAACCAAGTACATTATGATCAGCTTCTTGCAATAACTTCAGCATAATCAGAGAAATTTCAGTAGAAACACACAGTTCTGTGACAGAGTCCAGTTAATGCAACTGAACATAGTTATTTGCATGAATTTTTTTTTTAGATTTTAAAATTATTAGTGCTCCTTATACGTTTTACATGTTTACATGTCATCCTCTGTTTCTTAACAGTGTAATGACTTAAAAGATGTGATTCTTGGGATGGTCCTGT
>WAAE01001620.1:0-26797 GCA_013400495.1 Nicator chloris | reverse complement strand
AATTATTCTATTACTAATTCCCACAGTACTGCCTTTCATCTTCACAGCTGATAAACACTCAACACAAGAAATTTCCTTTGGATTCTATTTCACACTAATATTCTGCTTCTCAAATCAAACATGCACACAAAATATCATCTAAAAGTCACAGCAAGTGGAACTTTTACCCAAACTCCCTTGAAAAAAATCTGCTTTGTTCTCCTCCTTTTCTCTGTTCAACTAAGTTTTATTCCTTCAGACCACCTACTTAACTTGCCTTCAAGTTTCTTTGCTTCTCCACTCATTTCATGTATCTTTGACTATGTCTCCACCTCACTATATATGTGTTTTTCTTACTTTCTATTTCATCACTTCTTTCATTTAAATAGATGTTTCACATACTGTTGGGTTCTTCTAGCCCCTTTTTCTTCCTAATCAAGATCCTTTCCCAGTCTAGCTTCTTTTCTTTCTCCAGCACTGCTTTTTTGTGCCTCAGAAGTTCTCTTTGCATACTCCTCTTCTGTCCTTTTACCTCACCATTCTCTCATTTCTCTTTTTTCTCATTTTTCTCTCATTTCTTTGTCTCCAAATTCTTCAGGTCAATTACTGAATCACCCAATCTCAAGACCCACGAAATATGCCACATGATGTGCAGAAGCAGTTCTTGCTGTCTCCAAGTTTATGCTTTTCCCAAAATATATGTATGCACTTTAAGATAAGTTCGATTTTTAAAAGAAAATCATTTATGCTATGCCACTGTAGAGTAAGATAACAAAGTTATTAAAGAGATAAGACTGTCAATGCCCTTTTGAGACCCTAAATCCGTATAGCACAGTATGTTTTCTTCATCAGTGTTGAACAGTAGATGTTTGGAGAAAAGTCAAAGTAATACTTTCTGCTCCATCTTCTGTTAGGGGGACTACCCCACTCTTGGCTTCGTGTTGGGTTCATTGGCTGAAGACATTGTCTTAGCAGATTCATAAACTGACTCTTGATTTTATAGGGTCCATCTCTCTGTCATGTTACAGAAATCTTGTTTCAGGAACTAACAATAACAGAATCACCAAATCTGATCCCAGCTAAGGAGGAGAAGCTATGTTGCCCTGTAAGGGCAGGCAGCTTTCCACCAATACACATATTCAGCTGGTTAGCAGCAACTGAGAACAGACCTCCCAGTGATGCAACAGCAGGAAGTTTATGCCTTTTATGGACCCAAAGGTCACAATTTATTCTGAACATAACATCTCTTAATCCTTAACTGGCTTTCCAGATTCAATGGACATGCGAGAGGAGGAGGGTATTTTGGTGGGATGATCCAATGTGCAGGTTAGCTGACCTTGGAGCTCTGCTTCACATTCAGAGGCTGAAGCTTTTGTTTGCAGCCTTCAGTTCAATGTCACTGTGCAGCCAACAGAGCATCAGGTGAGACTTTTTTGCTCCTTACTCAGTTTTTGCTCTCTACTCATCATTTTCATCACTGATTTGGGTTACAGTGCACTTAGATCTCTGGAGCTTCCTAAATGTTCAGCTGCACTAGTTACTTTTTCAATGGCTGCATGAAGCAGCTCTAGAAGTTTTAAGTGTAACAAATAATTTTCCAATGTCACTTTTGTACAAAGCAGGTTATTTCATTAAAATTCTGTATCACAAGATTGAGGGTTTTTACTGTTACATATCAAGCATAAACAAAAGTGAATCCTTCTTCTGTTTGGTGAAGAAGCTCAATCATTGTCCTCCAGAAGATCCCAGACAGGCCTTTATACAAAGAGTAAGATCACAAAATGTTTTCAGATTTTATATCTACCATAAACTGATCATTCCTTGCATATGGACAAATTTGCTATTGTGTATATTTGAAATTTACCAATTTCAAGCTAGTGTATGCAAGGTGCTTTTTTCTCTCTCCTCTCCCATTTTTTCTGTGCCTATGAGTTGCATAGCTAAAAGCTTTTGAATCCTTATGCATAGAAGGGGATCCAGTTTAAGAGATGTTACATGTTGTTGTAATGGAAATAGTTGCAGCATGGATATGTGATATGGGTGAGCTGAATATGTGATATAGGTGGCAAGAAACTAACCGCAGAATGTTTGCATTCTTTAAGATTTATTTTACTCTTCATGTTATATAACTCTTTACAAGACCCAACTCTTTACAATACACCCTCCCATTCCTATATTTATTGCTTTTGGCCTAACAGTATGCATGCAGTCCCTAGTGAACACAAAACTCAGTTTTTCAATGCATCCCAATGAGAACCATGGGAATTCTCTAATAAGAAAAATTATCCTTCCTTCTACAGAAGGGAATACCTTTGGATGAAGTGGAAATTGTACTTGTCTTGACTGCCTGTCAGTTCCATAGTGAGTTGCAGAATGGTTTTCTAAATTTTTGATAGTCCTGTTGCAATCTTGTGGGTTTGAGAACAATAAGGCTAGAGAACAATAAGGTAAAATCTTATCCCTCATCCTAGTGCTTGGTACTATACTAGACAGCAACTTCTAATTATGAAAGACAGGAAGAACAAGGATAACAGAAGACTTTTATTATAATAATGCAGTTATCAGGTTGATGATGAAAATAACTGTGTAGTTGTTCTTCCAGTTGGCACTGATCTTATGTCATACTTGGGTAAAACAGACAAAGTAGACCAACAGACACAAACACACATCCCCCACCCCCAAAAAAGGAAAAAAAAACACACAAAAAAACCTCTAACTGAAACAAACCCTCTCATATGGACCCCTCACTTCAAGAAAGACATTGATGTGCTGGAACGTGTCCAGAGAAAGGGAATGGAGCTGGTGAAAGGTCTAGAGAGTGATTCATTGGAGAAGTACCTGGGAGAGCTGGGGTTGTTGAGCTGGGAGAAAGGGAAACTTGGGAGACCTTATCACTCTCTACAACTCTCTGAAAGGAGGCTACAGCCAGGTGGGGGTTGATCTCTTCCCCCAGGCAGCCAGTGACAGGACAAGAGGAAATGGCCTTAAGCTGAACCAGGGGAGGTTCAGGTTGTTCATCATGAAGCCCTTCTTCATTGAAAGGGTTGTTAAGCCTTGGAATGGACTGCCCAGGGAAGTGATGGAGTCACTATCCCTGGAGGTGTTCAAGAAATGGTTAGATTTACTGCTAAGGTTCGGTTGACATGACAATGTTTGGTCAAATGTTGGACTCAATGAACTGGGAGGTGTTTTGTAACCTAAATTATTCTGTGACCTCTGAAGTATGGTGGAAAATTATCAGATTTTTTGTGGTAGCACAAGGTACTGTATGACCAGTGAAAGGCTGGGAATCAAGCAACTGCTACTGGACTGGAAATAAGAAGGGAACATAGGACTGAACATTTTGAATGGGAGTATACTTGCTTCCAATCATTTTGTTTAGTCCCTTACCACAAGAGGACAGAATTACAATTCTGCATTCTGACCGATGTGAAACCAGCCCTATCAGGTACTACTGTTCCCAAGAAGACTCTGAAGATGACAAGCAGGAACCAAGTATGTTAGTCCCTCAGCACAATTTTCCTGATTTCTTGTGCAGTACTTCTGGATTTGGTATACAAGTCACAGTCATATGGTGTCACTAGAATATTCTGCAACAAAACAAAAGTTGAAAACTTGATCATGCTGATAAGTGAAACACATATTAGTTGAGATTTGTATTGAACTCCATATAAAATAAATAAGACAAGGAGTTCTGTACTGATTGCATTATTCCTTTTCATATTTAATTCAACAAAACCCCTCTGTTTTAGAGTCTACTTCTTACAGATATGTCAATGTCTTCAGAATTCAGAAGTACTTTGTAACATAAACCAGAGGGTTGCTATAGAATTGAAGTAGTGTGCTGCCAAGTAGCAATGCCTTTGTGGATAAAATAGTTTTATTTTATTCTTTTGTGCCAACAAAAAAGACATCAAAATTATAAAAGTAATTTTACTATAATATTAATGAATTCTATTGAATTCTACATTTCATTACAATTTTTCTGAGGATGAAATCTACTTTTTAGTTTTGCAAATATTTTTCATGTTTCGTGTGTTTCATGTATGACTGTTTGTCACAGTCATATCATCTCCAAGACTTGAATAAGAGCTTGCATTTCACAGTGTAAGATTTTACCTTTTATTCTTCTGTCAATACCAGCGGCACCATTTGCCTGACATTCTTTTTCTTCATTTACTGAATCTTTCATTTTATTATTTTGTTTTCGTCTCCCTCACTCTTTTTTTTTTTTTTTTTTACAATACTTTTTTAACCTTTCCCTCCTTTCTTCTACTAATTCCTGTATTTCCTAACCTTGTCCCACTTTCTCACCCTTTTGAATTGGGGAAAGAGATTTGGTAGCCAGAGCAATTCTCTGTGGAAACAACAGATAAGAGAATGAACAAAGGATATTTATGCAAAGGGCTTTTCTTTTGCATGATGTTTAGTCCTTCAAAGGTCAGTGGGGCTGATGTCCATGCAGTTAAGATGAAAAGTCTTTGATAGTCCAGAAATCTGGCAAGCTGCCGAGATGCAACTCTAAACCTTGTTTCAAAGAAAGATATGGAAAAGAATTCCAGATAATTGATAAGCATAACTGTAAACACTTTAAAAAATATTTTTACATGGAGACCCTGACACTGTATAAAATATTTCTGCTTTGAGAAAAATGCTGTTTACAATTGCTTCTACTGGCCTTGCATATTTAGGTTGCAACAATTTCCTGAATTGTGAAGAAAATATTCAGAGGCTCAATGAGTTAAATTGTCATTGAGAGGGAGCAAAACGATAAAGGAACAAAAAAGTTGCCATCTTGCCATCTAGTTAACTCTCTTTGAGTTAACTAGACTTGGTATTGATAAAGTTTGCTACTTTTGTTATATATAAACCTGTCATTTTTATTAACGTTACGTGTAATGCTTTGCAATGTCATTCTGCCTAGAGACAAATATATATGAGTTTATAAACAGGTAATTCTGTTTTGTTATGATTTAGTTTTTGTTTGTAAGAAACTCACCTTCTTGCAACACTGATGACATCAAGAGGAATTACTGCAGAATTCAAAGGCACTGCATCTGCGTTGACAGTTTCAGCAGTGTATAATGTTTAATTTTTAATCTGATGAGCTGTATGTGTGGCTAATGTAGTTTGCATTTAAAGTCCTTGGTATTCGTTTATCATATTGAAAATTTGAAATAAATTTTAAGTTTCAAAATTGTAAAATAAACACAAGTTTGAAATGATAATGAGAGAATTTATAGCTAATCTAATCCAAGTTAGAAATACTATTGAATAGTTGCCGTTGATTTTTGAAACTTTCATTGTAGCAAAAATGGATTAGTTGACACCCAAAAATGATCAGAATGATACATACTTTTAACAATGGAATTTGAATTATAATGGTAATAATTTTACATGAGTATAAAAATGTATTTTCAGGTTGAGTATAGAAAATAAATATTATCAGGCCTCAAAACATAAATGTTATGAATTATTTTTAAACATTGATATGAACACAAAAGTCAACCTATGTTCACAAATATTCCTTTCTTTTTTTTTTTAATTTTACTTTTTTTATTTCACATTACTCATGGGAAAGGAGATCAATGCAACTGGTTAAATGTAAAGACATGTTTAGTATTAAACTTATGATTGGTCACGTGAAAATTATGGTAAGATTTGTTCAAAAGCTGAAAGGATGGCATTCCATAATCAAAGCAAGCATAAAAGAAGAGTAGGACAGTACCCTTCTGTTGCTGAGGCTCAAGATTTCTTGAAGGCAACAAGCGTGATAAGAATGGCCTCTTTTCCCCTCACTTGTGTTCCGGCCATTCAGTTTTGCTCCGTGTCTCAAGAAGGTTTTTCACAGCATTATGCAAGAGGTGGCTGCTCCAAAAACTCACACAAACCTGGAGCGAGTTACTTTTTCACAACAACAATCTTTATGATTTCCTGATGAAACAGCTGAGCCTAATACTGTGCTTTGTTAGTCCTGGAAAGCTGTTGCTGTCAGTATTTTGAGGCAAGTAGACAAAAAATATCTTTTGAAGTACATGAACAGCTTAAGCTTGTTGACAATAACATGCTCTTATAAAGAGATGATAGTTTTTTTACCTTGCAGGGACTAGAGAAAGTATTGTTGAAAAAATTTATCGGATCTCACACCACTAATTAGGTGTTGAGAACTGACAGCTATATTATTAGTGGGGAGTATACACTTGTAATTTCTTGGTTTGGTTTCCTCCTCGTGCTACTGCTAAGTCTGACCTGAGAGAGTTCCATGCTCAGAAGCATTTATGTGTTTGTCATAGTTTGTCTCGTCTTTACTGGCTAGTCAAAGAGGAGCAGGTTTGAATCATATGTATGACATAGGATGTGTCATTCATCCAACCAACCCCAGACACATCTAAGCAAACCAATCTGTTTCTGTTTTCAGTGAAGTGGGTTTTATGATTTTTAGAGCCCAATTTAACTAGACAAAGAGTCTGAAGGCAGAGATGCAATTGGAAACATAATTCTTATTTGAAGTAATATCTCAAAATAAAACTTTCTGAAATTTATATCTAAGGAGATAGGTGCAGTTTTCATTCTGAAGTAAGATGTCCAGTGGGAAAATACTGACAGCTGAGCTATAAACAGGAAATGCATGCCAAGAGTAAAATAAAGCATAAAATAGAAAGAATATCTCAATTTTTAAACTTTAAATATTTTTTCTCCTATTTTTTGTTAGTTTTGTATCCGAGGTCAGTTCATCTGAATTTTCTTTAAAAATCCTCACTTTAAAATTACTTATATTTCTCTATTGCCTATGAAAAGAGATTCAAGTAACTAATTCAGACACAGTCAACTCATTTTTAGTTGCCCAAGTAAGGGCAGGTGGATTTCATCCATATTCTCTTAAAAAGAGAAAAATGCACTTATTTTTTAATATACAGAAGTGGATCAAGTAACAAAGCATATAGACGTGAATGTCTACATTTTTCCATTGAGCTAAAGAACAATTTTGCTCAGTTTTTAAATTGTCATATTCTACATTATGAAACTTTTTTGATCTACAAAAGAAACTAAAGCTTAATGAAATTTGGCCTTTTTAAGAAGGATCAGAGAGGTATTCTATGTTGCTTAAAATAAAATTTTGTTTTAGACTTAAAGAATAAAAATGGATGTTGTCTGGAGGATCTAATGGTGCAGAGGAAAAAAATAATGAATATATAAAGTCATTATGGCTATTTAAATTCCTCATCGCATCTAAATAGCACAAGAAAACAAGATGCTGAAGAAAAACACCAGGTCATCAGTTTAAGAGTTCTACTCAGAGTTTTTACAAATTAAGCAAATATTTGAGAAAACTTATTTGGTTCGCCCACCTACCGACATTCAAAACCCAGAGAGTTGAAAATGCACCAGAGAAAAGAAAACATCCTGTAATTTAGTTAAACTATGAGAAATAAGAACCTGATTTCACCCATTGTTAATGGCAATGTACAAGTTTTATCTCAGGTAAGAATCTTCTTTTGAGGCAACTGTTTTCCAAAGGTTCATGGATAATTTAGAGTAAAGAATTGGTGAATAAAGTATAAGAATAATCCTAAAATGTTAGGGGGTCATGGGAACCTCATGAGGCTCAACAAGACTAAGTGCAAGGTCCACACCTGAGTTGGGTTAACACCCAGTATCACTAAAGATCAAGAGCAGCCCTGCCAAGAGGGACCTGGGGGTGCTGGTGGGTGAGGGGCTGCACAGGAGCTGGCAACATGCACTCTCAGCCCAGAGGAACAACTGCATCCTGGGCTGCCCCACTACAAGTGTGGCCAGCACGTCAAGAGAGGTGATTCACTCCTTGTACTCCACCCTGGTGAGATCCCACCTGGAGTACTGCATCCAGCTCTGGGGATACCTACATAAGAAGGACCTGGACCTGTTGGAGCAGGTCCAGAGGAGCATCACAAGGAGGATCAGAGGACTGAAACAACTCCCGTGTGAACACAGGCTGAGAGAATCGGGGCTGCTCAGCCTGGAGAAAAGAAGGCTCTGGAGAGATCAGATTGTGTCCTTTGAATATTTAAAGAGGGCTTATAAGAAAAATGAGGACAAATTTTTTAGCCAGGCCTTTTGCTATAGGACAAGGAATAACGTTTTTAAACTAAAAGAAGGTATAATTAGACTAGATTTAAGGAAGAAACTTTTTAACATCAAAGTAGAGAAACACTGGAACAGTTTGCCCAAAGTGGTGGTAGATATTCCATCCCTGAAAACATTCAATTTGAAGATGGACAGCGCTCTGACCAGTATGATCTCATGGAATATGTCCCTTCTCACTGCAGGGGGGTTGGACTAGATGACCTTTAGAGCTCCCTTCCAACCCAAACCATTCTATCATTCTATGAGCCTGGATCAATAGGGTTTAGTAGTATAAAAGATCATATCTGAGAAGGGTGAATATAATTTAAAGTATTTCTTGTCTGCCTCATAGGATTCCTGGTAGTTAATTGCGCCACTAGAGCAGGAAAATATATCCTGTCTTTTTCTTGGGAAATTATGGTCCCTCAGGTAGACAATACTCTCCATAATACTGCTTATTTTTATTGTTTAGTTCAATTAAATAATGTAATGTTTTAATATAACTCCTGTTATATTTTCCAATTTCACCAGTGACATTCCTGTTATCCCATGAGTCCTCAAAGGTAACCAGAGGAAAATTATTCTTGATTTGGGAACAGAAATGAAGGAGAAGTTGTTTAATGAAGTTTTTAAACTTCATATTTTATTCATATTTACTTCATACTCACAAATAATTTTGATTTAGAATGCACTGAAATACTTCATTAAATAATTCCCTGATTTTAGATACATTTCATAATAGATAATCTCCTTTTTACACAGAATTCTTAAATCATCAAAGCCAATACAAAATGCAGTACAGTTAACAACAATCAAAGCAAAATAAAAAAAAAAACCTTACTGCATTCTGTGATTGATACTGTAATTTTTTCAACTGAGGCCTCAGGCACTTTCAATTATACCCCACTCCCCCAGCTTTTCAGCTCCCATATTTCAAGAATACAAACGGGTGAGCAGCAAAATTTCCCACCTCAGGTAGGAAAGCTAAGTGAATAATTTCATATATTCTGTATTCCCGGAAAATCTCTGAAAAGCGATTTTGGCAAAGTTCCGTAGTCACAAAGTGGTAGCACCATCTCCTCAAACTTGTATGTGAAGGACAAGAGAACCAGAAGCGAGTGAATTTGAACTCACAGCTCTATCCTGCATGTCAGGCTGCACACGGGTAATGTTCTCTCCTCTACAGCCGCTACCAGCTTGTGTGAAAAAGGTCATGGTTTGCCTAAAGAAAGGAAGATTTTTACTGTTTGCCAACTCCTGCAAGAGCCAGCCCTTCCAAGAGCAGGGTGTGCTGTGTAAAGCAGTGGAGAAACACCTGTTGATATCCACAGAAAAATCCACCCAGCCCTGCCTCAGAGAATGGTCAGCACTCTGGAGATTATGGTTTTGTAAGAAGAGCCCACTAAAGACATCTTACACCAAATTGAATTCTCACCAAGAGGGACAGAGAACCGGGGGAAGAAAGAGATCATGCCAGAAATCTTTGTGGAATGGTCTCTTATGCTAAATGAACTAATTACTCCTCTTTATTCTTGGTCCTTAACCACTAGAATGAAATGTTCTATTAAATTAAAAAAATGAATGAGAGAACAAAATAAGACAAAGCAATTTATTCTCTATGACGCTATGACAGAAATTTTGTAAACTACATTTGAAGTCCCAACAGCAATTTCATATTCCAAATGCTGCAGCTGTCCTGTCAGCAGCAAACTTCCCATTATTAACACACATTGCCAGATTTGGAAAAAAAGTTCAAACCCTTAGGTTTTCAGAAGTCAAAGGTATAAGCAATCAAAGATGACAAAATCTTTCACATTTTTATGATGGAGTCCACAACAAAATGAAATATTCTTAATTGGCAAAATGTTTCTGATCCTTAATAATTACAGTCTTTAACTCTGTGTACAACTAGACCATTAACAGGGATTTTTGCCTGCTTCCTATTTTGATAAGCCAACAAACACACCCATTTAATTTCATTTCACTTCTGTGACTTTGAAGCAAGCTACATTCTCCACTAGTGTATTTTTTACTTCCTTCAACTTCTTTATATTGTAGAAGCAGTAGAAGCAAAATCTGTAATTTCACTGCACACTTGAAGTTGTTTCAGAGGTATCAAACTATACCAGGCCCAGGCATCTCTGTCCTTCCACATATTTCCCACCCTTTTCCTGGAACAATTGCCTGCATGCTGAGTCCTTGTCTCACTCTCTGGCTAAGAGAAAACCAGCTGCTGGAGCATGTGGCTGCTCACACTCTTCTCACTGGCTGCTGACAGAAACTTGTGAAGAGTTCAATGAGATGGGCTAGAGTTCCTACATCTGGAAATCTAGAGCTGGTCACATCAGATGGTGTCAAAATTATTGAGAAGCTGAACATACAATCAATGTAGGATTGCACTGTTCTCCTTTTATCAGTGATGTTACACATGGTTGTGATTAGGTCATACGCGCCTTTCTTCTCTCTGAATCCGCCCTTTAACTTCATGTGGTCCTTCATCATCTGGACAAAGACTTTGTTCTTAGGCAGAATCTGGAAGATGTTATGACTGTAATAACATTTTGTTATGCTGTCTTTTCTTTGTTGAGGGCAAAATGATTACCTTTGTCCCCTTATTTCTCTGACTATCCTGACATCAGTGCAAATTTCTCACGAGATCAGCTCTGATCACCAATTGCTTTTATCAGTTCTCATAACACATTTGCTACTGCTATTCCTCTTTTTAAGGATAAGCACATACTTGGTTCCTCTTACTGAGCTAATAGGTTTATTAGAGACAATCCTAAGGCCCAAAACCTACCACAGATTTGTGAATTATCTGGTTCACCATATTTGCACAGTGAGAAACCACTATGCAAAATTGCCTTAACGCATTATTTTTTATAGTAAAAAGGAAAAAAAGTTGCCAGAATATTGATTGGTAAATGCAATTATCAAAAAAGTGCATTATTTCCATTATTAAATTATGGGCTGGCTTCTGAACCAATCTTATTTATTGGTTGGTTGCGACCTTGTCACTCCACTAAGCAGGAAAAATGACCCTTCAAAGAGGTGAGATGAGACAAAACTGCATGTAGGTATTATTTTTCCAAGGAGCTGAGCTGTCATCATGGCCTTCTTGGTATGGTTATGTTATCTTGTATTATTCTAAACTTGATGGGGATGTTAGGAGTAAAATCAGAAGAAATTGAGATGTTGTATTCCTATCCCAGTAGAAGTGATAGTGGTACAGGAATTATAGGGTAAAATGCAGGTACTAGTCCCTGGTTGGAATTACAAACCTTATTGTAATGTTAATGCACTTCCATCCCAAATTACCCACCTCCGTGGTACAACCACCACTCACTGAGCGTGTGCTCTATGTTTTATTGACTGTACCTTTAGGAGTGAAGCGTGAGAACTTAACAACAATCAGTAACAAAGGTAGGTATGACTAGAGTCCCTCAAGCTCCACCTAAACGTTAAGAAATCGTATAAAAGGAAGTTGAGAACNGGGAGCTCGCACCTGTGGCCCACCAGGGCCTGGCCCCCCCTGAGGGAGACTGAGGGAGAGCCGAGTTACACCCACAGCAGGGACACTTTCATTCTGGCCATCCCTTTTGGAGCGGCGAGAGGTTTAACTCTTTCATATTATTCAATTGTTTGTTAAATAAATAGTTTTTTCCACTTTTTCTCAGAGGAAGTTTATTCCCTGACCAGCTGAGGGGGGAGGGGCTGTTTGGGCTTACTTCCCAGAGGATTCCATCCGGAGGTTTCCTCCCAAATTTGCCCTAAACCAGGACACAGGGAAAAGTTAGGGAAGACTCTATTGTAACTACTGGGATCAGTCAACAGGCTGAACTTCTTTTTTCCTCCCTAGAAAATACCAGTTTTTCTATTATTAGAAAAATGAAAGAACCTATTAGAAAAATTGGTTCTTGCCTATTCTGTAAGAACCACTCTGTGAACACTGAATACTTTTTTTGGGTATTGGGACTTGTCTGTGCATTGGTTTGAATACATTTTTGCAGTCAGATACTATCACCAGCAATCATCAAACCTTAACCTGTCACATTTTTGTATTAACAAAGAGTGTTATTCCATAAACAGTTAGTGCGAGTCCTTCACAGGCATTATCAGTTGCCAGCAGGGGTAATATCCAACTGATAATATCCAAATAAAGTGGGAAGACCCACTGAGGGGTCTCCATTATGCTGTTGGTGTGTGTCCCCAAACATGTCAGTCTGAACCACCCTTGGATCCAGGGGACTGCTCAGTGAAGGATCCCCATAACGGGACACGGACAGATAATGGGTGACAAGGGTCTCAGCTTTCCTGGAGCACTGACAGACAAATCAAATACCAAGGGTCAAGGGAATCTCCCCTCTGCGTGTGGCATTTGGATAGCAGAATACTTCTGACTATTGATTCAAGTAATTCATCTGTGCTTTTACATAACTTCTTTGCAGGACTACCCCAAATTTGTGGTTTGTACCTAGCTGCCATAACCGAGTAATTATGGTACAAGAACTACACTACTCCTAGCAAGAGCCCTAGTTTATGAATTGTCAACATTTCCTTGAAGTGGAGTCAGTAGTGATGCAGAAAACAAATGAACAAATATATAACAAATAAATATTATTTTATTCTGTACTTCCTAACCCATTAGCAAATGAAGAAATATGTCTAACAGGAATAAACATTTTAAATAATCCAACCTAAATGACATGAGCACAGAGGTACAGCTTTGGGTATTTTTTAAAGCTATCCTATTGCACTCATAGTCCAATTACAATAATTTGTAATTAATCTTGGAATACCATGAAAACTTTACAGGTCTGGAAGACCCTTACACTGAAAAAAAAAAAAAAAAAAAAAAAGAAAAAAAAAAAGAAAAGAGAAGACTGGATCTGAGCTGAATTCAGAAATAATTTAAATGAGAATTTTGGCAGAAAGGTTTAATATTGAGGTTAACTAACTGTAACTTTATATGGTAAAACTGGAATGGCTTTGGTGAGCACAATAAAACAAAATCCCAATCAGAGGCAGCCATTGGTGATGTTCCTGGTTTCCCTCTCCCTCACAGCTGGCTGCCTGCACTTCAAAGTCCAGCTGTCCTCCTGGCTTGCACTGACACAGGTAAGGAATGATCCACCCAACGTATATCTTCAGGTCTTTCTTGTAGATATGTTTTTGCTAAGCATGATTGTTTCTATTCATTATAGGTGTAACTGAAAAAAAAGGTTTAAAGGGGTGTGATATATGGGAAGCCGTATTAGATGATTTAATAGTCTCTATTGGGCTTTAAGCTTGATTTTACAAGAAGGTGATTGTTTTCTTATGACCCATGTGGAAGGAATTTAGCCTATTTCTACAAACTGCAAGTATCTCCTGTGGATCCTCCTGATCATATTCACCACTTTCTACTGGAACATGCAAGGCCGCTGGAGTCTTGTATTTTCTTGCTAGAAGGTTTTTATAGACTAACAAATGCACCTGCAGTAGAAAAACTTGATAAAAATAAATAAAGCATAACAATTTTTAATATGTCTCTGTGAAATGAGGAAAATCCCTTTAGAATAACGGTACCCATATATATGTGTAAATACACTAATTCAGATTTTTGAATTCTTATTTACAGCTGTATTCATCTAACAGAAAATAAGAAGGTGAACAAAGTGGAGTTCCTCACACAGATATCCATGTGGCCTTTTTCTCCTCTCCTACCAGGGCTTTAACATGAAGGTCAGATGCTCTTCAGCTAGATGTAACTTTCTTCCTGCTGTAGGGCTCAGACTACATCATGCTCTGAGAAAAAATCCCTCAGCAATGTGGAAATGCTTTTCACGGAAGAAACAAGGGGAAAGTGAAGATGACTGGTGGACTAGGAGCTACATGTGTGAATGTGAGAGGAGGCAGAACTTCCTGAATCTCTCAACTGTGCCTTTAGTTGCTTTACTGAAACACAGAATAAGGGAAGAGGATAATCCATGGAAAATTTTGCAGAGGACTGCAAGGGTTACTCACACCTCCCGCATGACTGTTCCTGTGAATTTTTGCATAGTGAATTGTGATAGAGTAAACTTGGAGAAATCTCTACGGATTATTCCAGTTAGCCACTAACATTTCCAGAAATTGCCTAGATTGCCTAGACTGGGAGAGCCTGGAGGGACAGGCTGGAAGATGAACCTGGAGTACTTCAAGATCCAGCTTTTTCTAAGAAAAAGGAAAGCAATTTTAAAACAAACAAACAAAATCCCAAACAACCAGATATTAATGAATGTCCAAGAAGAAATTTGCTGCAAGTGGTGTATGAACACCTTGTTAAACTAAGACCCCTAGAAGAGCAGAGTAAACTAAAAGAGTGCAAACTACATATTGATTGTCCTCTTTTAAGAGGTTTGAAATTATTTTTCTGGATACTCCTAGTATTAGGCAATATATTAGACTAACTCATGCAATGTAAATAACCCGGAATCATGGAAATACTACACTTCCATCTAAAAGTAAAAAAAAAAAAAAATTAAATAGGAGACTATCTTTCTTATCTACGTGAAAACACAGCTTAGTATTGTTACCAATCAGTAAAGGACTAGCAAATTATTTACTTTATGATTTGTGGCAGTTTGTGATAGATGTATTTGTAATGTGTTGTCCCAAGTTCCTTATCAAACAAAGTTTCAGGCCACATCAATTTGTTATTATAGTGCACCCTCTATATGATAACTTCTTGAAAAGTTTGTTTCTGGTCATTTAGAGCATAATATATTACATGTGACAAAACCAATTCACAGCATAATTTTCAAGACTTCTCCCAAAGTTTCTGAAAATCTAATGCTCTGGATTCACTTCTGCAGCTGCTCAGAAGACAACCCAGGCAAAGCTATTAAGTCAGGTCTCATGATCTAAAGTGAATAATGACTCTTTCATCAACATAAATACCTTCATAACTTAGAAGAAATGAAAAAGCATAAACTAATTTCTACTATTCCCACAAAATATTTCTCTAATTTTCTGTTAGTATAATTGATTAGAAACGATTTTAAAAACCTTTCTAAGTATTCTGAGTTTATTGAGTGTAATTTACAGCTACTCTTGTCTATAGAGCCTTACTTATATGGAGCTGAAATACTTGGTTTAATAAAAAACTATTGCTCATGTCAAGCAAAAGAAAGCATAAGGATATTTAAAGGTTTTAATGAATTTCCTCAACATAGTAATAAATCAGACACTAAAAATTATAAATATGTTTGCAAACAGCAAAGATTTGTGAAAAATGCATGACATTTTCTCTTTAGAACAAATACAAACATTACAAACTCGTTCGTCTTTTACTGTGTCCATAATTATTTCCTGAACTCATAAGCTTTGTACATTTTAAACTTTCATGAAATAAAACTTTTTTTCCCACATTAATTTAAGAAACCTTATAAATATCTTTTAATTAATTATTTTTTGTACACTGAAGTAGAGTAACATTGTTTTCATTAAATCATTGTTTCCATGTTTTAGCAAGATCCTCTAACTTTCAATACTATTATGGAAGTGATGCTTAATTTTTGTCACGATTTTTCTCAGTCATATTCATGAAAAATGTTTGACTATTTGGCTATTAATATACAAATCCAGGAACTCCATAACCATGTAATTTTCTTAAATGTATTGCTTACTAGTATTTGAACAACTCTTGGCAATCGTTCCCTAAATTGCTTCCTCATATTGTCTGGAATATTTTTGAGGACTGTGACAAACATATTTTGGGTTTAATTCAAGCTTATTTGTTCATTGATTAAACTGTTTTCTACTTACAATATTCTCTTTCTTAAAAAAAAAAAAACTAAAAAAAAAAAAAAACCAAACCCAAAAAAAAAAAAACAAAAAAACCACTATGCAATGGATTTTATTCTTTCTGTTACTCTATTTCTACTTAAATTATTTGAAGCTGATATTCACAAATAGATAAAATATGGTGATTTGTGATATTAAGTTCTTATTAATATGCATTTGAGATAACTATGCTGTTAATGAATACGAGAGCAATGAATTAACTATATAAGACAACTAAACTGAATGAATGAAATATTCTTTATTATGCCACTGCTTTTTTCAGGAGCTGAGGATGTCATTGGCTGGTCTGCAAGGAAAAAGTATGGGGAAATATCTAACTAAACAGGAACAATTACATGGCTACTTATTTTAGGTAACTTGAATTCCCTAAAATTAGCAGAGGCTTTTGACATTTCTCTACTTTGCTCCACCAGAAGTCTCAAACCAAAACCCAAAGCACTCTTTAGCTCAGGGAAAGAATTCTTTAAACAGGGTTTTTTTCTTCCTACTTCTTCCACATTGCTTCCCCATTTTAAAGGGAGGACCATGGAATTTAAGCAAGGTGTAACCTTTTTTAATCAGCCTATGCTACTAACTGTCCTGCTGCGTGCCACAAAGAATCCAGAGATTATGTATAAACCCATTATACAGGCATGTTATTTGCTGGAATGTTCATATTTCATTAGTTGAGACACAGATTTTAATTTTCATCTTTATGTTTCAGGAGCAATTAAGAGCCACTGAGATTAGAGACCGATTAGAGACATTTTTTTGAGAATTACAGAATATGCTGAGTTGGAAGAAACCCATCAGGATCATCAAGTCCAACTCCTGGCCCTGCACAGGACACCCCAAGAGTCACACCATGTGCCTGACAATATTCTCCAAACACTTGAACTCTGTCAGGCTGCTGCTGTGACCACTCCTCTGGGGAGCCTGTTCCAGTGTCCAACCACCCTTTGGGTGAAGAACCCTTTCCTGATATCCAACCTAAACCTCCCCTGACACAGCTTCATGCCATTCCCTTGGGTCCTGTCAGTAGTCATGAGTGAAGACTGGTACCTACCCCTCCGCTTCCCACCAGGAGGATGTTGAAGACCACAATGAGGTCTCCTGTTGGGGAAGGTGATACAGGCAGTCTCCCCCCAGTCCCCTCTTCTCCAGGCTGATCAGACTAAGTGATCTCAGGCCCTTCACCATATTTGTTGCTCTCCTTTGGATGCCCTCCAACAGCTTTATATCCTTATATTATGGCATCCAAAACTGCACACGATGTTCAAGGTGAGGCCTCCCCAGTGCAGAGCAGAGCAGGACAATCCCCTCCCTTGCCTGGCTGTGATGCTGTGCCTGATGCCCCCCAGGACACACTTGGCCCTCCTGGCTGCCAGAGCACTGCTGGCTCATGGTCACCTTTCCCTCAACCAGGGCCTTTTGGTGCATATTTCCATGACAGCTTAACTCAGAAAGTGGAGAGTCATCTTGGGCACCTGTTCATAGTGTGTTTGAGAAGGTGAAGATTACATCGAGCATAATGAACTTCTCCAGACTTTTTGTAGGGGAAAAAATTCGTGGCTTCTAACTAAATTTTGTGACTTAGAAAGTTGTTGTTTTATGCATTTATTTAATACCTGCTTAAAACAGAGGGCTTGATTGCCTCTACATTTGCTTTTTTTCAAAACAGAAAGTAACATAAATCCAGGGTACAGCACTGGGCAATGGCCTTTCTAATCAAACCTTGCTTGGTTACTGCATTCTACTGTTTGTGTCCCTGGAGACGGGAGTTACTTGTGCATGATATACAGTGAATATACACCATTATAATGCTTCAGATTTTATTTTCTGTTTAATTGCTTGAGTTTGTGTACCTGTCACTTGCCACTGCACAGAGGTACTCCTGGTTTTTGGACCTGGAAGTGAAATTTGTCTTTTAGTGAACAATAAAGACCTGCAAGCCGCACAAAATAAGTTGTATCTTGTTAAATGATTCAGAAGGCTTTCAGATTCCATAGTGGAACACTGCTTCTGCTAGTTTTATCCTGAAAAGAAAACATATTTATTAAAAAACAGATTCCTATGCATTGTCAAATTGCAAAGATGGAAGACAGTTCTTTTAAATGAACACGTTTCCAAACGTAGAATAAGGCAGATCAAAATTCAGCCTCTGCCCAGGAAATGTTCAGAGTTCTCTTTTTCTCTGTAACCTTCTTCTTGTCCTCCAGGGATATCTTAGATTCAGCATAAAGTATTGATATTTTACAAAAGAGAAGTAAAAAGTCATAATCCTTAAATTTTCTATCAAAGATGTTGTGAAGAATAAGTCCCAGAATGCTAAAAAGTAAGGTCAGGATTTTTTTGTCTCTAATAGAAATAGGAAAAGAAAAATCATCAGGTTTGCAAAAATGAAAAAAGGGAAAAGACATTTCTGTCACTCAAAAAAAAAAAGTCAGTAATATTGTGGTGAGGTATTCTTTAAATGGAACACTTAATTTTTCTTAATTTAGTCAAGGTAGTGTTAAAATTATCTCTTCAGGCTTCCTGTAAAAGCAAGAATTGGTTTCAGTTATTTAAGTTGAAATACCTATACCACTTGCTTGGAATAGTAATGGAGGATGTCAAAGGGCATTCCTAAAGCTCAAACAAGCGTTAATAACACCTTCAATATTCTTGCACACAGATTTAAACTCTTCGTTTGAAATCTTTATGGAAGCCAGAAAACTTGGTCTTGGAACCATTCTTGCTCAGACCCTGGAGGGTGAAGAGAAGATCATTACACATATTCCCAGTCTGCTGACTTAAGTGGAATGAAATTATGTAGTCTTTAAAGTGATAGAAGCACCATTTACAGTCAGGGCCCTGCAGCACTGTGACCTTCTTTCTCTAGGCTGTAGTTATTGGCAGTGCCAGTATGAGACCTTCAGCTTAGACTCCACCTTCTCTGCTCATTACAAACGACCCTCTTGGTAGTCCTGGGCCCTCCATGTTTTTGATAGAGGTGCCACACAGCCAGCTGCACAGTGAAAGGAAGAAAGAACAAGAACACACCACATTTGCAGAAGGTGTATTTAAAAGTCACCCCTACATGTCAGTCAGAGTAAAGCAGGCATTTCTAGTTCTGTGCCCGACTCATATACAACAAGCTGAGCAGCTTACCACAAAATGCTTCCAATTTAAAATATTAGGCAAATATTAAAAAGAAAGACTTGAGACTAGCAATTTAGTTTCTTTAAAGTTATAAAAACCCTCTTTTTTTCTGTGAAACTACTCATTTTAGCTGCTGTTCATTCATCAGCATCTTTGTTGTTTAAATATGGATGAAGCTCTTTCATCTTGTGAGTTAAATTTTAGATGCACAAACAGGACAGTGAGACAATTCTGTGTTTTCCAAAGACTGGATACAAGACTGTGCTTCTAGGTGTTTTATTCTTGCACCTTTCTCTATGTGATGAAAAAAATCAAATAATCCACCTACCCCTAAAAAACTCCCTGATCATAAAGACTTAGTGATTACCCTTATATAGGCAAAATTTACTCATAATAGCCTGGTGGAATCTACTAAATCAGAAGTCAGGCTTTGACATTTTTTTTAATTTAGGCCAGCATTTTATAATTGCTAGTGGCTTCAGGGTCTTTCTTTTGGTTTGCCAACCAAAGGCACATAAACCAAATTGTTTGCAGTATCAAACAGGTAAGATTTGAGCTGACAATAATGGGAAATGTAGATCTTTTAGACTTTCAAATTCAGTTTGCACTAACATTTTCAAATTTTAAAAATGTGACAACACTGAAAAATGTTGTTTCTATTTCCAATTATATGGTTATGAAAGTGAGCTCTGCAAAATGTAAATTGACATGATACTGAAGATTCTACAGCCAGGTAAGTTCAATAACTCTTTAAGAAATTAATTTTCTTAGGTTGAAATCTCTAATTATGGACTCTTACAAAAATTACTGTTAGACTAACCAGAAATCAAGCAGCTAACAAGACTTTATAGGTCTTCAGGGGCTGTGCAGAGACCACACAACAGCGATTGAAGCAAGTACAATATATACAATATGAATTATGGGGAGATCACATTTCTTGGGTGTTTTCAAACATTCTTGACTCATATTAAGCCTGCTGAGGGTTTGAAAACTTTGGCATGAGTGTCTTACGGCCTAATTTCATGCAACGCACAGTTTATAAGTTTGAATCTCTAGCTACACTCAAACTAGCAATATAGCCTGTACTACAGCATCTTTCCTCAGTAATACTAACTTCTCATCAGCTTACTTATACCTTAGAACAGCAATTTCCTATTATGATTTCTTATGTCCCAAAGAATGGTGTAGGACAGTGTTTTGGTACTAGCTAAGAAAAACCGTACGAGAAAAATTTCAGTTGAGTAAATCCAGTTTCCATTTGCTGAATATCCGCTCTGAGATGCTCTTGTTTCTGGTTACATCTGCCCTTGATAGCACATCATAACCAAATGGTACTCCTGAGTACTTGTGGCCATTTGTATATATGTATATATGATACCAGAAAACAGCAACAATTTCAACACTGTTTTGTAGTAGCAGCAGGGAATTTATTTTATAAAATAAGCGCGAGAGGTACAGCTTAAATAAAATAGACCTGTTTTCATAGTTAAGTGCCTTTTTTGCCACTACATATAGGAAAATTGTGAAATTTCCTTTGATGTTAATTTGAAACTATTGAATGTCTTGTTACATTTTTCCAGAGTTAAAAATTCAAACATTGTGCTAATTATATACCCCAAGATCCATATCTTCTGATTGTATTGAAGTTTTTTCTGCAGTAATTTCTCTTAAGAAAGCCTGGAGCCTCTGCTATGAGAGATGTTTTTAAAGGATTCATATAGAATGAGGGAATCTCAAATACTTAATGCCAGAAAGAGGGCCTTATTATAGCCAGAGCCTGGACTGGGTGTCTTAAGTCTAAGAAAGAAAAAGATTCTGAAATTTCCCAGGTTTTTAACAACAGTGCTCAAACTTGCAAGACAGGGTTAAAGCATCTAAACACCTTAATCATGAAATGTTGTAGTTATCTGTAGAAGACGAGCCTGAAGGACTAGGAGCACTTACTGTAGAAAATGTGGTTATATTTCATTTTCTGAAATCTCCTGGTGTCCATCCAGTTGGTGGGGGTGGAGAAGAGACCTCGTACAGTAATGCTGCACGAGGAAAGCGATGTGTTTGCTAAGCTGATCAATACCGTGATTAACTTGGCCCAGCGAAAGACTGATCAATCTTATTATTGATCAGCTTAGCAAACATATTAGTGTGCCTGTGTAGCGTGGCTACACTGTGTCTGTTAGTGTTTAATCAGGATATACATGCATCCAGGTATTCAAATAAATTTGCAACAGATGCATACTGTCTGTCCAGAACCCAAGCAGAGAGAAATTGATCACATTCTCTTCCACAGAAGGCAGAAAACTGGCATTAGATTTATATGTTCAAAAAAGTACATTATTTAAATACAGAATGCAAAATTAATCTTCCCTTATCACATTTTACTGAATCTCTATGACAGATCACTGTATTTCTTAAAGGAATTCAGTACCTATTTTGACTTTTTTGAAAACATAATGTTTTAGTTCAACAAAGACACTCAAAATAGTTCTCAGTAATGCTCCCTGAACTCTGAAATATGCCAGATATTTTTTTTTCCAATCGTGATGTGGCCTTCAAAGTCCTACTTTAAAAACTGATGTATCCCATGAATAAGAAAAAATTAACTGGGTTTGTATGAGCAAGGTGGTGTTATCCAGCTGGATTCAGATATAATCAATCAGCTCTTGTTCAAGGTTAGATGTCTGTGACGATTCATTTTTTAATGCAACTTGAGCATTTGTTTGTTTGCTGCTGTAAAAAAAAAAAAAAAGATACTCCAAATGGTTTGTATCTCAGAGCTTAAATTTTAAAGACATCATAGAACCACTTACATATATTTCCATTACTGAAAGAATTTATAATTTTAAACATACTGTCTACCTTACTGATTATGAGTCTTTTCTGTTATCTGTCTCTGTCTTCCAGTTTGTCTGTCACTTTCTCTATAAATTCAGTCTATGTGGTTCATGTCTGAATTCACTAAAATTAATTAAAGAGGGAATTTTTCTTTCAGTATCTTATTTGTAGAGAACTTAATGTAACACAGAAAGTTGCCACATTTTCCTAACTCTCTGTTCATTGCTTCTTTTCAGCTGTGACCAAATATTATGTCCAGGAATAGTTCTGGGAAGATAAATACAGACTTGCAGGGTAGTTGAGGCTTAGTTATGGCATTTCAAGTCACACTCCTCCAACATCTGAGGGCAGGGTGGGACCCTTGGTTTTGTAACACACCAATTATAACAGTTAGCAACATTTAGATACTCACACAGCACCTGAAAATCTGAAGTAACTTCACTAATACTAATCCAGAACAAACACTGATTTCAATCTGCAAGTCCCAGAATAAAGGTTTCTAGCAACAGGGTAACCATGAAATAGTAGTGCAGTATCTGTAACACCACAAGAACTCATGACAAAAGTGCAGCCCAAAATGGATGATGATTACATGATATATTCAGGCTAGGTACCAGACACAGCAGTCCAACATATCACCTGCTAGTCAGTCTTTCTGAGAAAATGGATACTAACACTTGGCTAAAATCTAACATCTAACTCAGCAGTTTTCTGTAGGACTGTATGAAGTATCATAATCACCTTTACAGAGGACAGCAAAGGGGAAAGGCACAAGCGCCTCCTGAGGTTTGCATTTTTCTTGCTCTTACCAGATTGTGTCATTGGGTATGAAAACAAAAATTATTGTCTTCAAAGGAGTCACTTCACATTTCTGCCACATGAGCCTTTAAATATCTGTATCAGAGAGCATATCCATTATACCTCTTATGGTTTCTATTACTGATAAATACTAATTCAGTTTACATGTTAGAAATACTTTTTCCTTATAATAATTTATTGGTCTATAACCTGGAATTTCAAGACCTTATTTGGAAGATGTGGAAACATACCTTAAAGCCTTTCTTTTCAGTTCCACTGTCCCTCATATGTGTTATTTACATTTTCATGTGTACTGAACAGCCCATCCACATTTCCATTATTTCTTTCCAGCTGGTACTTTATTTCAACTTCTTTAAAGTCAAAGTGTGGCAGACTTGCCATCCATCATTGTCTAAGAGCTCTTAATTTAGCTACGGAGAGTGTGAAAGCAGGTTAGAATGCTGTACTAAGTCACAAATATAGGATCAGACAAGCCTTTGCTAAGTCTCTCAGTAATTATTAGAGCTCTTTGAAACCTGCTGGCTTCAGCTTGAATGAGTTCAGGTGAAAATTACTGGTGCTCGGGTTTGTACTTTTCAAGACCTCTAGCTTTCACATTGCATTCTGAATAAATGGGAAACCTAAACTTCAGTTACGGTTCTTTGAATGCCTGAAATAGTTTCATATTGTTGCACAACATTCCCATGTCTCTCTCAGCCTCAGAATAGATAAAAGCCATTGACAAAAGCAGCAGCAGAAATTAAGACATTGCTGTGCTTCTCAAAACCTTAAATGGCAGACAGAGGAAAAGAAGCCACCTGGTCATGAAGAGCTATCTTATCTAAACAAGATCACAGGAAAGATCTTACCCATGGAGTACTGGAGGTTCAGCCACACAGCAGCAATGTCCTGAAGACTTTAGCAAAGAATATGGTAAATGGCTTTCCAGTTCTCCTGAAGAATTCTCCTTATGTAAACTTGCAAACACCCACTAAGAGACTTACTGTGATGCTTTTTCCCAGGAAGTGAAAGACAGTTTTTAGATCATGAAGAGCACAGGTTAAAGATATCCAATTCAGATTTGAATGCCTGAATCCTGCTGTAATCAAAATCTGTCCTATCCCTCCTCCCAATGCTGAGCCTTTGCTTATCCTACTTGCCAAGGTGCCTGTGACAGTGGGAAGCCAAAGACAGTTTTCCCAGACGTGTGAGAGTAGTGCTAACTTAGTGAACATTTTTCAGTTGTTTTTTATGGTGCCAAAATTTGTTGGTTTGGGGTTTTTGTTTGTTTGTTTGTTTGTTTGCTTTTCTGGTATAGAACCTTGCTAATTTTGTTTTACTTTGAAGAAAATATAACTTTTTTTCATATTCCTGGACCATTTGAAATACAACGGCACTACATCGGATACACTGCCAAATAGAGGTTGACTTGAACTGTGACACTTTGTCTCATCATATGACAGTCATGAAGTCTAATTCTTGAAAGGTGTCAGCAAGCATGTTTGCATGGATGGATAAAAACAGAACCAGTCTCAATCTGCCTGTTGTCAGACTGGCCAGGCAAAAGTTCACTCTGATCCAGAACAGAGGCATTAGCACAGAGCAGTCTAAGCCATATGCCTCATCTTTCAGCAGAGTATATTAGCTCAGATCCAGTGCCTCATAAAAGCATCTCTAAACCACACCAAATTCAGTAGATAGATTCAGATGAATTTCTTCCATTAAGAAATTAAAGTGTTTGGGTCTTATTTAATTGTTCCATTATCTATAATTTTTTATGGCTTGTCTCTCTTCTTCAAGGTGTTTTTTGGGGTTTTTTCCTTATTGAGGTTCAATTTGCCATTGTCATGATCTGTCAAGAGAACAGAATAGTAAGAATAGGTATTGAATTACATTGCTAGACATCTTTACCGAGTAGAAAATGGATGTCAAATGCTCACACAAACAGTTATCGAGATTAATACAAAATTTCATAATGAGTCGTATTTTTAAATATCTACATTTTTTTAAGCAGTAAAAATTATGTTGAAAACTGGTTTTATGGGAACATCACAACATGAGTCAAGCCTTAGTGGTAACTTTTAATAATATTGATCTCCAGATGCTTTTCTGATCTTTTCTGAAAGTTTTTTCCAGGTGACAACAAATAGAACATACTTGAATTAAAAGAAAACATTACTATGGATATTATGGTCATCTTTCTTAACTCCTTCAGTCTTTGCCAACTTACTCTATTCCTGATGTTTAAAGCCATTTAGCAGACATGGTAACACACAAATAAATTCTAACCTTGGTGTGCTCAGGATTACTTAAATACAAAATTACTTTTGCTTCTATTATTTCTTTAAAATGCTTATGTAGTTTTCTTTTTGCTTTTTATGGATGAATATCAGTACCCATAAGCTAGAACTCTTTGTTTACAATGCTCTGTCTGATATCATATTTTGTAGCATTTCTATTTCCTGATAGAGAAACTGGCTTATTGTTTTTTCTCTTTCCTTAGTACCCATGGGATAATGAAACAATGCTCATTGCTCTCACAATAGCAGTAAAATTTCATATGATCGTGAACAAAACCAAACAACCATTTCCAGTCATATTAACAGTTGTTTCTCATACTTGTTGGTCCAACCTCCTGCCACAGAAAGCACTTCTATTTTTGTGTTCTACACATAACTTTCTCTTCCTTTTAAATAGAACACTTTTAAATGGCCACTCATTCATCAGCCTCATAGTCACTATTACACCTCACACACCTGATTCTGACTCAAGTGAGTATGATTTCACCCAATCTGAAGTGGTCCTAACACTGTAGTTCTCCTCCAGTATCATTCCTATTATGGCTTGGATAATTGCTTTGGTTCAAGTACAGATATGACATACCAGCATAAGGAATTCTCATCAGGTATAGAGAAACTGTAACATATTCTGAACCAGTCAGATACAATGAACCTTGAAAATCAAAGCACTATTTCCCCTTACTGCTGTGTAACCATTTGCATTTTGTCTGTCTAACTTCTGTTACCATAATTCCATGTTACAAGTTAATGGATATTTCAGTATATTAGATAGCTGGAAAAAAATTTCTGAGGTTCATCCATGAAAGGACAAGGATTTAACTCATACACAAATGTGAATACAAATTACATTACATTGCTTAAGTTTGTTTAAGTAATTCCAGTATATAGAGGATCAAAAAGGCTGGCATAATGATATTTATAAGAATTTACAACAAGCTTGTACTTCATAGAGTTTAACTCAATGTGCACAAGGCCAAAGCAAATTCTTCGTATGTGATACTATCAAAGAATTCAATATTCACAACATGACAATTTTGTACCCTTGTTATCTGCATTCCAGTCAAAAATTAGCATGTAGAGAATGTAAAATCTCATTTCTTGTCTATAGAGATTACTTCCTTGCCTTTTTTGATCATTCATTAATTTAAAAAAAAAAATTGTTTTTCTGATACTGTAATTTATTCTGAGCTGAGTGGATCATTCTCACTATGCAATGAAGAATACGACTTCTGAGTACACGGCCAACCAAAACAGCCAGCTTCCCCTCAGACAATTTTTTTCCTCCCATGTTAAATAACAAGACAAAATAGAAGACAAAATAAGATTCATTGTAATTGTCCTGCATTCTTCTCCCACTATTTACTACCCTGTAATATTGCCAGATACTATGCATCCACCTAGTAAGCAACAATATCCAAATAAACACAGTCTAAAAAGATGAGGAAAAAGAGAAAACACTCTTCAGTTTGCTCCTGAAAAAGGTACAGAAGGTAGACCATGTAGTTGAGGTTCTTCAGAATGACAATTATTATGACAAGCATAGAACTCAAATTTTCTAAAATACCTGTTTTGTACCATAAACAGAAAATTATCTGGGGGAAGAGAGGGGAAAGGGTCTATTTTCATCTTTTGTTATTATAACTTCTTAACTCTGCCAGATAAAATAACTCTTTTGGCATGCCCCAGTCTTGATGAGATTTTCTGAGTAAAAAAATCTGACATACATCTATATTGATAAAACCTTCTGAGAAATCCTATTGAACTAACCCATGTGATTGTTCAAATTTTCTCCTCTAAAATTTCATATTACGAGGTCATCCCACTAGAAAAATGCTTTA
>WAAE01001619.1:0-39289 GCA_013400495.1 Nicator chloris | reverse complement strand
CCGCCTGAGAGAGACTGAGAGAGCANGCCCGCCTGAGAGAGACTGAGAGAGCAGAGCACACCCATGGCAAGGACACTCTCAATTTTGCCATCCCTCTTCGGAGTGGCAAGAGGTTTTATTGGTTCATATTATTCAATTGTTTGTGCTTGTGGGCTTTTGTTTGTTAAATAAATAGTTTTTTCCACTTTTTCTAAGAGGAAGTTTATTCCTGGACCAGCTGAGAGGGAGAGGCCGTTTGAGTTGCTTCCCAGAGGAACCCCATTCGGAGGGTTCCTCCCAAATTTGCCCTAAACCAGGACACTATAATACAAAAGTAAACCAGAAGCAAACAAAATTGAAAGTCTAAAATTGACATTGCAAACGAAAGCTGGAAGATGGCTGTTGGCCTGGGAATATGTGCCAAAAAGCAGGCTGGAATTGTCAGCAAGAGCACTTGGAAGTAACAGAGTGACTTGCTTGTCACAGTCTGGACTGTCATGTGAAAAAGCACATGAAGAATTACCCATAATATGTCTAAATGTCGAGAAAGCAAAAAGATACTGCGGATAAACAGCTGAAGAGATGAATGTCCAATAATTAACCCAGTCTGACATTAAAAACTGAAGAGCTTAAAAGTCTTCAGGTAGTCTGCAACTTAATGCTCTTTTCTTTTCAATAAAAAATCCTAGAGAAAAGGTCCATCACTTGTCCTCCCACACATCTCAAGGAATAATCAGAACAAGTGAAAGCAACAGGAAAGCCAAAGGCCTCATGCAGTTACTGTGGCATGCAATTGTCTTCCAGCACGAGGAATAACATGAAGGAAAAGAAATCCTCACCACACCTACTTAGATTCAGAGAAAATTATTGTAGCAACCTGGAAGAGGGGGTAAAACATTATCATGTTTGTACAACAATATCAACAGTTCTGTGAATGGGCTATGGTACTCATCCTGCAAAAGTCGAATGATCAAAGTCCTCAAGCTGTGCTCCTTTCTTCAACAAAAAGCAACAATCAGTGGAACATTTAACCATAAAAACGTTAAGGAAATGCATTTCCAGCACTTTTGGAGATAAGAAGGAACTTTTTGGTTTTGCTACAAAGTAACCTCCAAGAGTGTAGACATTTTCCTTAAGCACCGACTGAAGTGACTTCTTTTTCTGTTTTACAAAGTCCTTGTAAAACTTCAAAATAAGAACATAATATAAACACAACCCATCCTAGTTCAAACTTTCTGCCTGAAATAAGACCTTTCCATGATGTTATCTGCTGTTCTTAAACAGATTAAGAACTTTCTTAGTAGTGATAATATTAACAAGAGAGAAATTCACAGTTTATTTTACACACAGCAATATGGGCCCTGAAGCAAGGCAGTCACATGCTAAGGCTGGGTAACTAACCACTGAATTCTTGTCAGCAGCTTCTACAGAAAGATCTAAGATCAACAGGAGAGCTGAAAAACTAGGAAAAAAGAAATACAAGCTTACACTGAAACCTTGTCAGAGAAAAGGAAACCTGATTTTTACTCGGAAGAGGGGATTCCACATCCTATGGCTGAGTCACTATACTTAGGCCTTAAGAAGGTACACTCATTTGGAAATATTAGTTGAGTTTACATAAATATAGGGTCAGAGTCTTGCTAACTCTCCTGGCTGATTGTTGCATGACTATCTGCAAGGTGCACTTCTCTGGAAAGAAGGGGAGACATATTAATCCCTCAGAATTATCAGTAGATTTCACTTCAAAATTACTTCAGTGATGACACTGTGCACTAATTCAGGTTTACCCACTCTATGTCCTCCAGGCTACCTCTTTGCCTTGAGAGTAACTCACCCAGGGCACTTTCTAAATGAGTTAAGGAATATTCTTTATCACATTTGAAATTGATGGGTTGTTTTGGTACTCTATACTTTATCTTTTTTTTTTCTCTTCCATCACACAAAAACTATGGAAAAAGAAATTTAATTACATAACCTAGTACTGTCACATATCTAGAAGAGCTCCTAGCATGTGGCAGGAATGGCTGCATTTTTGTTTTATGCCAGTCACACCTCCAGAAATATAATAAGAAAGAGGATACAGACTGATTTGTATCCAGACTAGTTTACATGTAGTCCAAACATAAGAATTTGTTCAGGCTCAGTATACGTTAAGATTTAAATGGTATCTATATGGTTGTTCAAGCAAGAATTCACTTGCTTGATGCCTTTGAATGTAGCTTTCATAATAAGAAGGAGATACTGGGGCTTTTTCAAGTTTTAGGGTGGACTTAATGAGACTGTGTTGAAAGTGATGGCTTACATAAAGATAGAAAAATATAAGCAGAAAGATAGCTAGTGCCCCTCAGTTTAGGGAGGAAAAGTGTATTGCTCAAATATTCGTCCCTCTGGAAAGCATAATCTAAACAGTATATCAGCAATTATGTAGGTCCCAATATCTAAAGGATGTTCTATAACAGTGCATTTCATTTACAAAAAAGTTCTTCAATATGCAGAGAAATCATGATGACCTTTACAAGTATCACTATTCCAGAGTCTTCTTTACCCTTTACCACATCCATTGATACAGACTATCTGGAATGGCCTGAATGAGAAACTATAAACCACCAAATGTCAAGTGAAATGTCATCATTAACTTTAATGTGTTACTGTTCATCATAATAAGTCTGATCTTGAAACAACTTGCAAACTTGTGCAGCTTCAGTGGCAGTGAAATTTCTCCTAATTTACACAGAACTCAGGAAGACCAGGATTGTACTGGGTGTCCTAAGTATAGCAAAATTTGCCTTTTGTTTGAAAAGTTTCCTTTTAGCTGAGAGTAGATAATTTTTTACTGCACTATTCCTTAAAATGAAATACTTTGGTAAGGGATTTTCTTCGTTTGAACTGAACAATCATTATGAAGCATTCCAGTTGAAATGAGCACAGTGCCCTGCCAGCACACAGAGCAGTCAGAAAGGATAAAAATTCCAAAGTATGATTTGTTTTAGAGCCTTCAAAACAAGAATAAATCACATCAGAGCCTCACAATAGGAAGACTTTTTTGTATTAAAGCTTTGTATAAAGTTCTCATAATCTAAACTCTCTTCATTGTATATTGAAAAGAATTACATTTTCAAAATGTAAATGTAGTAAATGTACATATATTAAACCCAAATTACTTTGTAGTTTAAGATGCATTTCACTTCTTTTCCTATAAAACTTAAAATCACAAAATAATACGTAGGTGTCTTCAACATTAGAGTAAGAAAAAAAACCAAATATGATTTCAAATTGCTTTTTTAGAATCCATTTGAATTTTCATATGATACATTTGAACTTTTCAAATATATTTGTTGTATATATATTTTTATGTTTTATATGTTATTTTTTATGTTATATATTTTATGTTTCAAATATATTGTTGCTATAATTGTTCTGAGTTGTTCACCTTCGCAGGATGGACACTGCATAGATAATGTGCAGGCAGCATTTAATTATAAAGCTGTGTTCTGAACACCCAAACAACATGGCTTCAGCACATGATTCTTTTTGATAATAATTTCTTTATTACTTTGTAGAACCTTGAGCATGATAAAGATTGTGAGGCACAGCAAGGAGCTGGATTAGAATACCTTGCTGAAAGCAACAGATTTTATTTCATTTGTCCTCTGTCTTCTTCACATGGCTTGAAATCACATTCCTATTTTCTCTATTAAGATATTTTACACCAATACATTTTACGTAGAAGAATTCAGCTTTAGTTTGGAAATGGATAACCCATGAAGAACCTAGAATAACTTGAAGAAAATGGTGAAGTTAGGTCAACAGTGTATTTTCATCAACATTACATTTTCTTTTTTCCCCATTTCCTCAGATATCATCATAGTTGATGAAAGAAGTCCTGGAGCCACTGCTTGCCTTGCATCTATGTAACCTTCATTCCAAACCTGCTTAAACTCTCAGTAAGATGGTGTGGATGAATATCTCAAATCTTCTTTTAATTTTCCTGAAATTCAGAGTTTTAGTGACCAAAATAAAATCTGACAAAGAATACTCCTCTAAAGCCTTTCCACAAATGTTTAAATAATAATTTTTTCTTATCAGCTCCTCTGTTTAAAATAGCCTTAACCCAAAAGAAACAGGGCTGTAACACACTTAGAGGACAGCAGAAGTACTTATTCCCCTTCAAATGTTCTGTTTGGTCCTAAGAGAATACACCTGCATCTCTGAAGCAGTTTCATTCACTCCCCAAAGAAGAACCTGGAGAATGTGGCTGCAGTTATATTTAAACCTCACATGAAGGTCCTCCTGGTCCCCAAAGATCATCATGAACTGAAACAGACTTCAGGGAAAACAGCATATTTGATAATTAGTCCCTTTGAAACAGCCACTGTTTCTCTAAATACAGCATACTTCAGGATATTTTGATGACTGTAAAAGGAATCTGAAGACCATGAAGTGCCAAAAGTTGTCTCATGGAACCATTCAGCTTTTCTGAAGACCTTCAGACTATATCATCAGTCTTCAAGTGACACAGCAGCTTCCTGGCCCTCATCCCCTTGACTTCTCATGCTCAAGCTATTAAAAAAGATGCCATGTTCAGTTTCATGTTGAAAATTACAGAGGCTTATTCTGCTAGCAGTGCTTATCCTCACAGGGTGTCTTCCTCATATCTATCCCTCAATGCAGGAGACTTCTCTACCCATTTTCAAAGACTAACCCCCATGACTTCCTTGAAAAGCAAGTTGACACCATGCATTAAAGCCTTGAGCTCAGTGTGTGGCTCAACAAGCTGCAGACTGCTGTGTCCCCCTCAATCAGCACAAATCTCAGCACAGATGTTGCAGCTGTTCACATCCTGGAGCAGGTGAGCTCTGGGCCTGGCAGCCTTCTACTCCTCTACATCTATCCTGGGAAGATAGATCTGGGATTGACTCTTGTTAGTTGCCTCCATTCAATTCACCCTTGGAAATCACCTTCCAGAAATAGATGGCAGAATAGGTTCTGAAATTGATGACTGTGGAGCTCACTGGGATTCTTCCTCCATTCCTGAGGTCTAGGGTCTGATCTGCAATTCTTAGAATGACTTTTCTACCTGCTTGCCAATCATATCCTGAGCTAGCCAGCTGTTTCCTGGGCTGTATCAATGAAGTGGGACGAGCAGTTCGAGGTAGGTGAGTCTCCCCCATCTATTCTGCTCCTATGAGACCCCACCTGGAGAACTGCATCCAGCTCTGTGGACCCCAGCATAAGAAGGATGTGGATCTGTCAGACTGAGGCCAGAAGAGGGTCATGAAGATGTCCAGAGGGCTGGAGCACCTCTCCTATGAAGACATGCTGAGACAGTTGGGGTTGCTCAGATTGGAGAAGGAAAAGCTCCGGGGAGACTGCCTTTCAGTTCCTAAATGGAGCCTAAAAGAAAGATGGAGACAGACTTCATACAAGGGTAAATAGTGACAGGACAAGGGGGAATGGCTTTAAACTGACAGAGGGTAGTTCTAGACTGGATACTCGGGAGCAAGTCTTTGCTGTGAGGGTGGTGAGGCACTGGCACAAGTTGCTCAGAGAAACTGTGGCTGGCCCATCCCTGGCAGTGTTCAAGGCCAGGTTGGATGTGGCTCTGAGCAGCCTGGGAAGGCATCCCTGCTGGTGTTGGAATTAGTTGATCTTTAAGGTCCCTTCTAACCCAAAAAATGTGTCTGCCCCTGGGAGGGTCATATCCCACCTGCCCACCCTGCATACAGACCAAAAGAGCATCAGAGTGCACAGCACCATGTTAAAAAGGCTGCAGACTTTTGGCTGGAGGAAAGGGAGAGTGGCTCATATTTTCCTATCTTCTGGAGAAAACAAGCATGCTTTTGAAGAATTGTGTTTTCATGTTTTTCAAAAGCTGTCCCATTCTTCGCTTAAAAAAAAAATTCTGCCTTAGCAGCAATTTCTGTTGGAAGAGAAATATCTAACCTCAAAAATTGCAAAAATAACCTTAGCTCTTATTTGCATTTTTCTCACAAATATTTTGCTTTATGTTATTAATTTGGATGTGAATGAGTTCTATTTAGATATACTGAAAATCTGAAAGGTTCCTTTTTACTACTAGTGCAATTATCATCATGGCACAACCCAGTACTTTGAGACTAGGGAAGCAAAATTTACTGGCATTCTGCCATCCCTAGTCATCCTCCAGTTATATTTTTAGCCTAGGGAAGTCCCAATGCTACTTTTACCACATATGTGCAGTACAAGTGAGAATCTTTTGTTGCTGGGTTTCTTTTTAAAGCTGTTAACTTGGGACACTACAGCAGGCACTGTCTGGGAAGTCACCTACCAGATAAACCTCCCAGTCACAGAAGAGATGTTAATGGAAATTCCACTGAATGCACTGCACCAGTTTTCTGCTTAAATTATGGTACAATTTGACTGGAACAGAAACTGCAGCTACACTAGAGCTTTCGTTAGAGGTTATAGTTTATATTTTGCAGTTTGCCACAAATGGTTTGGCATTTCAATACAAAATATGTCCTTACTGTTCTTTATTAATTCGTAATCCATGCAACCCTCTAAAGTGCACAGACAATGTGTGTACTTGTCTGTAATACAAAGCTTTTGCCTAGTGAGTTGCAAAATAAGTACTCCAGGTATTCACTATATAACATCTTCTGCTTAACTGTAAAAAAGTACAAGGTAATTCAGTCTATTCTTAGAAGCATCATAACAAATGGAATTAATTTATGTCAACAGATTTCTGGAACCAATTAAAGCATTTTAACAGCGTGCAAACAAATAAAAAAATTCCTAGGAATGCTATTGTAATTTACTTTGATATGTTCTTAAAACTAATCTGAACCATGACAGATTAGAAAGCACAGGACAATACACATTATTAAGCTCTTGCTTACAGACTGGCTGCTGTGATTTTGCTGTCATGCAAGGCTGTTATTTGAGCAAGGACAGAGCAAGAACTGTCCTTTAAAGACCTAATAGCAGCATGCAGCTTGGGTTTTGTTATGTTTTGTTTGGAGAACAGTCATAAACAGATGCTGTAATTTTTTCTTTCTTGTACTTAGTTTTTTTTATTATTGTTAATTTTTACAGAGATAATGTAGACAAGAAATTTGTCTCACACACAATTTTTTTCTAGCAGCCAAAATACTGAAGAATGTGTTCTTACATAATGTTGAGAAGCATGTTAAATCGTCCTTATCACAAAGGGCCCAATACAGTATTCTGCAAGAGGATTCTTGGCTGTCCTCATGATAAATGAAAAGAAAGGAAGCAATAGAAGGTAACTGTGACAGCAGCGGTGATGTAGCTGTAATGTAACCGAATTTAAGTGAAAAATTAATTACTGCAATTTAGAAAGTGCTGTACTAGACACCACATTCATGACTACGTGACAAGCTGTGTGAGCTGGTTTATCATACACCAAGAATGCAGCTAACATTTCTTAGATGCTTCAGTGCTAAAAAAGTATTTTAAGAATCCACAACCAGAAAAATAACACTGCCATTGAAACTGGAACTGAGTAATGCTGTCAGTCCTCCTAGCAGCCTTAATGACATATAGAGAGCAAAAGTGAGAAGGATTTCCATATCTATGATATTCATTGGGAAAACCCTTATCTATTGTCTATGTTCCTGACTTCTGAAGCATGGAACTGTACACACTACATAAAATCCTTTGGAAATGCACAATTATACAGAGCATGGAAAGAAGAGATGCTGTACAGAGTTGTATTTTACTAAACAAAGTTTACGCCCTTAAATAAAACTGAATTTTCTTTGAGGCTAATTTTCAAGATAATAAATAAATCATAAAAAGAGGCAGGAAAGTTGTTCAAAATTTATTAACACTGGAAATATTTAACAGGAATCAGCTTCCGTATTTCTGTGTAGGAAGCTGAAGGAAAATGAAAATTATTCTTTTTATAGGGGTTCAAATTCAAGAGGGTTCACATAAAGGATTTGGAGCTCTATTCATATGTTGAGTCAAATGAAAAGTTTAGAATTTACTAGATTTCTGCTTTTCTGTTCAGCATTTTCAGTTTTGTGCTATCAAGATGCGGCATTAATTAATCTGTTGAATACTTAGGATTCTTGAATGGAAGATTCTATACAACTGCACAACTTATTACTTAACATATGGTATCTCATAAACAGAAAAAGATCAGCACAAAACTATACAGATTTAGAATTTTCATAGATAAAAAATTGTTTACTGACCCTTCTCTATCTGCTGCCTGATTTTAAATGTAGCTCTTTTCTTGTTCACTAATCAGATACTTCTTACTAATCCAAGTATCTACTATTTTCAAACATTTATATGGGTCCTTTGCAAATGCAGTCTTTGTCAAGGGCAGTACTTGTCACAAAGCAGAATCCTAAATTAGTTACAAACAATGGTGTATGCCCAAATGACTTTAAAAGCACACCTATTCTGTTATGAAGCAAGTGGAACTGCCCTTGAGGAAGGCTCAAGTTCCAAATTCATTGCCTTTTTTTGGCTCACTGTTAGATTCAAGGTGTAACATAAAGCCTATATTTTTATACCAGCTTATTGGATATGCTTGATTAAGAAAGGGAAAAATATGTTTATTTATAATTTTTTATAAAATAATAACCTTTATTGTATTTCAGAGAATGTCTTTTATTGCTATCCTCAAGATCAGCTGAAGCCAAGGACAGGTAGTTCCCTTTTGAAGCTCAAGAAATGCATGTCATAACATTTATGTAAAAAATATTTTAATATATTTTGCTATTAAAATTCATTGCCACGTCTTTTCAGTGGAGCAATACTCTGTAAAATTGAGTTTTCAGAATTTCTACGAACCCCGAATATAAAAGACATGAAACTACAAAATTATTTTTCTGTTAGGCAAAAACCAAAATTTAAATCTTAAAAAGTAAGTTTCTAGTCACTCTTCTGGCAAGTAACTGGGCTGAGGTTTTAAGCAGCTCAGTGTCAGATTTTTAATTCACCAGACTTTCACTAAAGAGATTGCATTGAATAATCAAAATCTGATTTAAACAGAAAACATCTGGATATTAAAGTAATAATGCATGTAACTGGCTTTGAACTTGAAGGCAGGTCAGAGTTCCCCTCACACGGCAATATTTGCAGCATTTTTTCAAAAAATACAGCATAATGTTTTGCTATTGTGTACTTCTGTTCACTCATACAAGGTGTCTTTTGCTATTTGTTGCTTCTGAGGAAAAACTGCTGGGACACCACTCTTTTTAATGCCAAATCATCACAATGGGTATTTAACGTGAGTGCAGCAAGGAAACTTGATAGTTTAGTTAAAAAGAAAAAGTGCTATAAAATTTCCCTCCAGCTGAATTATTTATTTCTCTAAAGAGAGAAGGACTTGAGTTCTTGTAGCACGGTGTTTTGAAACTGGATTTGTCTTGATCTTTGTCTTGATCTTGTGAAAACTGTTCCTGTCCTTCCATCTCTGCCTTTCACCATCTCAGCCTCTTTCTCACCATCACCCAACTACATCCACAGCAGCTAGGGGGAAAAACTCCACATGTTACCATTTGCAACTTGCTTCTTCTGCAATTTTGGATCCTCTTTACTGCCTCTTGATTTAGGGTCAGCCTTTCAGAAGAATGAGACAACAGCGTTCAGGGGAGACAACCATACTCTGAAGAAGCCTCCTAGTCAAATGCTCTGCTTCCTTTTAGCAAGTGTGCCATACCAACAAATTACTGGGGAAAGTGGAGGAAGAGGGGAAAAGATATCAAAGATTTACTTGGTTTTGAAATGCTAATGAATATAAAAGAATTAAAAGTGTTCCTCTTACAGAGCAAATTGCTAATGTTTTGTACCTGCTACACACAGAATCAATTTCAAAATAATTAACTGGTTACTTCTGGGATGTTTTGAAAAGGATTATGGAGACCTGTAGTTAAAAATTTGAAGAATATTATTAACACATTACATCAGGAAATGGTGTGGGCTGTAAAATTAAGCTATTTTCAAAAAAAACTGAAAACTGTTAGTGCTTGGATGTAGTTTATAAATAGGATGCAATCATGAGAAAATTAGAAATATAGAAAGATTTTAGAGAGAAATTAAAGATCGTTTATGACATAATTGCAGAATAAAATTACAGACCTGAAAGTACTCCTTTTCTCTTATTCAGTTAACATCAACTATTACCATGCTGAATTATTTGCAAATACTATTTATATTTTAAAATAACTATTTTTGCTTTTGAATGTAGATAAATAATTTCTTTAAATGAAAATAATTTCAATTTAAATTAATTGCCAAGTAAAGAGTCTAAATTTTCGTAAGATTTGTTAGCTGAAATGTGGAGTAAAAAAATCCCCTTTTGGTATAAAAAAGTATCAGGAACAATTTCTCATTCTCCAGATGATGCTTTAGTACATTGGTTCACAACCACATTTGCAAAATGAATGCATGGTTTACTGTAGGAATCAGTCAAGCACTTAGAAATTCAGTTGTAGTAGAAAAAAATATCTAGATAAAAAAAGGAATAATAGATTTGTGATTAAGCACTGGATAAAGCTTGGGAAAGGTTTCAGTTACTCAGGTCTTTTGCAGATTCCCTTGGGGCATTTGCTAAATTTCATTCCTTTAATCAGTGCCCTAACACATAAGAACTGCAGCCAGGGAGCTGCATTGCACTAAATGCTATGCAGCTCATAAAGGAAACTAAACTGAGAAGAGTTTAGTTACTCTGCGTTCCCATTATCTACCACTAAAATAAGAACTTTTTCTACAGGTGTATGCAGATACAATGATTGGAGAAATATTTTTGTTTTGTTGACAAAATGCATTTTCCTGCTCTGGTTTTGTTATTCACTTCTGTTCTCTGCCATCTCTTAGATTTCCCTGTTCTTCTCTGGTCCTCATATTATTACTCTTTTTCACTCTTTTCCTTTGGTATTGCTTTACAATGCACTTCTCTTTCTTACAGAGGGTTTTTCTCTATTACTCAACTCCTCTTACTCTTCATGAACTTATTAGCAAGTTGTTTGGTTTTTTTAAATCCCTCTGAAAATCAGTTTGAAACTGCTGATGTTTTCTTGACTGTATAAAGAAATGGAGTTTAGTCTGCAGTGTTTCTTCCTGATCCTAGGTTACAAGTTCCTCTTGATTTCTATAGTGCATATTGTGGTAGGGCTGTGGAATTCAGATTATTTTTCTGAAACTCCATGGATAGGTTGCTAAGAGCTTTGTAGTGTACACTGTACAAAACCCTGTGTACAGTGCTTACAAGATCTTCATCCAAACTAACTGTCTAGGGAGATCTCTTATTACTACCATGTAAGGAGTTAGAAAACTCTGCAAAAGGAATAGACAAATAAAATTCCAGGCCTTCTTTCCTAGAAAGGACTCAAAACTATTTAAGACATTGGTACAATCATAATAATAAGAAATATTTCCTTCAAGATTTTATGATTTTTCCTTACACTATTGTTCTCCCAGTGTGTCCAGATATTATGCTATAGCAGCGATTTTCTGCAAATTATTGTCAATTAACTTTTTGAAGTTTAGTTGGTAAGTTCATGAAGCTTTGTGATAAACATAGACTACTTTGAAACCTGTGAGTAGATAAATATTTCCACTGTCTGTGCAACGTTAGCAAGCATTTCAGTGTTCCTTTTAGAATGAAGACCTAAATTTTTCAGATTGATTAATCTGTAACAAGTCTTTTTTAATAGAATATTCTACAGTGTCATTCCAGGGCTTCAGAAACCAGCCAGGGCCTCTGTGGAAACCAGCCATTTTTACATCAACATTGAATGATTTATGAATATGCTTTGGGGCAGAAGATAATTCTGAGAACCCAGAAAAGTATCTTGCCAAGATCTGGAGGGGTGTATATTAAAATGGTCACTTTCCATCAATCACATACTCATTTTCCTAATAGAAGAGGATCAGATATTCAAGTCTAATCATGTGCTATGAAAAATTAATTTAAACCTAAGCCATAGTAGTAATTTTCCCCTTTATACTAGCAATGTTTTTTTTCTTTAGATCTGGATTACATAGTACAGTGCCCATTTTCACAGCCAGCTCAATATCTACAGTGGTTTTATTAGGGCTTTTTTTTCTAAAGAACTATTTTTCTTGTAGAACCTGAAAAATTTTCTTGTGATCAACTGCTAAACCCCAAATTATTACTTAAAACAGAAACAGATAATATTCAAATGCACGGCGCTTTAACTTTGAGAAATACGGACTGTAGTTAATGTAATTTTTTTAATTAGTATTGTAGGAGTGGACTTGTGTAATCTTTACCTCAGTGAAATAATACTAAATTAATCTGAATGTGCTAAAAAGAGTGCTCTGTGAGCAAACCTGCAAATTCCTGTTTCTCTTTAAAGAAGTTCTAAGTCCAGCAGCAGTGATACTACAGCTGCCGTTGTTGCCACACTACACTAGTGATGTTAGAGACAAAGGTGTTAAGTGCACCCAGGTCCAGCTTACAGCACCAGCAGGAGATGGAGTTACAGACAGCAGGTCACAGGTGTCCTACAGAGGACAGAGGGACGAATCTAGCCAGCACCAGGAAAACAGCAGCAGTCTTGAGCAACAAAAAGCCCCTCAGATGGTCTGGTACTTCCAGAAGCTGACTCCATTCTTGCTGCTGAGAGAATATGGGGACCTCACCTCAGCTTTAAGATGCAGGGATCCCTACATTTTTAAGGGAATGAGAACTTCCAGCTTGTAGTTTTTCTTCTTTGTTATTTGAATTGCCAAAGACTTATGTTTCCAACACAACATCTTTGCCTTGGGATCAGTCTTTATATTCAGGCTTTATAGCACTTAGTAACTAAACTCTGCTTGAGGTCTAAAGAAGGAGGGTTTCATACTGTTCTCTTTTAACTGCATTAAAATGGTACTAAAAAGCCTAACAATAGTACAGAAAGTACTATTTTAAACTAGTTTAAATTTGTTGCTATGGCTTTAATGTTATTTGTCTGTGTGCTGTTTTGGATTTTTTCCTGCGTTATGATGTTACTTAAACTCATATTCATTTTTCTTCCTACAAAACAATGTGTATAAAACCCCTTATCTAACCTTTTTCTGGAGATTTTCTCCTGCTTCTTATTTTTGCTTTGTATGCTCTATGCTTGTTATCTTTTTTCTTTTTCTTTTTCTTTTTCTTTTTCTTTTTCTTTTTCTTTTTCTTTTTCTTTTTCTTTTTCTTTTTCATCTCTCCTTTTCTTTCTTTATTAGAAAGCAAAACCATTATATTTTTGAAGTGAAACTTGCATTATAGAAATTGCAACTTAAAGAGTCCTTAAAGATGAATATTGATTTAAGGCATCCTCATACAAATAAAGTAAAACAGGCTCTTAGAGCTTCATAAAATCCATACCTTTAAGTGACCCAAGAACAAAAAAATTGATTAGTTTCCTTAGTCTACTTACTAAAGAAACTCCAAATGTACTTTTACAAATGTGCTATTTCTGAGGACCCAACGACAATTTCCATCTCTGTTTGTCATGTAGAACAAGTGGCTAAATGTTAAACTTCACAGTGAATTTAACATCTCAGTAAGAATGCCTTGAGGAAATAGAAACGTGCTTCTGACAGTGTAATGTGATTTTAAAATTTCAGTGTATTACATTAACTCTTCTCCCTAAGGGAGTAAAAGGAAAAAAGTATTGCAACAGCTATACTTTACAAAGTTTTCTGAACAGTATCACCTCTGAAGTTAAAATGTGGTGTGGGCTATTGGGAGTGTTGCCAATTACTAATTTCATTGTAGGAACTCAAGTTCCTACAGTGAAGTGGCCATTTGAGGAAAAAACTTTGAAATTCAAATATATGAAAAACAAGCCTTCAATTATTCTATTTTTAAGTACTTTGTTTAAGAAGATAGATTCTAGATCTCCTCAGTAGTCTAGAGGTAGAAATAGACTTCTCCTGAGCAAGATGGAGAACTTGTCATGGCTGTAAGAAAACACCCAAAGTTAAACCTGAATACTATTGAAAAATGAAAAAAATTGGACTTGGGTAAAACCTGTTATCTTCTTTGTTAAAAAATAATGCTCCTTTCACAAAAATTAAAGGACTAGTAATCAAGAAGAATAGTGAATTAGTATAGGTATATTTTGCCTTTCTGAATAACCTCAGTTTCTAGCTTTTCTAGCTTGTACCATATTAGTAAGCTCTAGACCACTTTGCAACATTAAACTATTTTTTGACTGTATAATTTCATAATGTCATGTTATGGAAGTTAATGGTCTAAACCAACAATTCATCTAAGATAAGCTGTTTCTCTAATTATCATATTGATATTTTTGACTGCTCCACTGATGCACAGAAAATTGATACATTCAGCATAGTTGTGGAAGTTAGATGTAAATTAATACATACACAAAATTAACCCTAAACCTTAAACCACTTCTTTTACAATGCAGCAATAAGACCAAATGCCTTTATAATAGGAAAGAGATGACCAACATTTTCATCTTTTATTCCACTATCATTTTTCTTTCACTTAACATTATGATTAAGAGTCCCTTTTGGAAATAGTGTGACTTACTTGAAAATTTAATCTAGCACCTGATTCGATAAATAAGGTCAATTTAGGATGAAGCAAACGAATACTATTAGACTGAACATCTGTCACTCTCCTGCAGCACAATTCATCTGGTAAAATGCTTCCCTCTTCATCAATTTCTTGACATTATAGAAATGAAGTCATCATAATAGAGCACTGTCATAAGATCAATGTCTTCAAGTTTGAAAATAAATGTCCTGGCTCTGCCTCAGCATTAATGTGGCAGCCAGAGACTATTAACCTAAGCCAACTTTTTTTCCATTGACACTATTTCCTAGTTAAGAACATACTTCTGAGCACTTTCTTTGGGGGGGTATAAAGTTTTTCACATTAATTTTAGGAGTAAAAACCCCTGTGTTGTATAGTAATTATGTTACTTGAAGGAAGAAAGTGCAAGTGGAAGGAAGATTTTAGGTATGAGTAGCCATATTTGCAAAATTAAATTACAAGAAACCCCAATATATAAACATGAAATATTTATAAATAAATATGTTGAATGATAGTGCCAATAACAGTAATGTTTTACAACCATAATAATCTAGACAATGTATCATGTTCAAATTTTGTATGTAGAATGGATATTAGTATGCTCATTGAAGATAGATACCTTATAGAGATTTATGATTTAACACATATACATTACTGAAGTTAATGCAGTTTTTATATTCTGAATTTTATTCCTTATTTATTTCTGGTTAAGCTTAATTTCTGAGGTAATCACAAATAATGACAATAAGTTTGTTGATAGTTATGCAGTCCTGTTTTATGTTCCATGATTCCAAGAAAGCTATATGACTTAACATAAACAGTGCCATATGACTTATGTAACTAGCCAAAACACAGCAGATTGCCAATAGCACAAGCTGAATTTAAGTCTTGGGAGATATTCCAGTGCTTTATTTAAAATTTGCATGTAGAAAAATCTGATCGCTGAAAACCAGTAGAAAAGGAATAAGGACCTACCCCAAAGATAGTTGATTTCTTTTTTTTCATATACTTATTCCATCTCTTCAAAGTAGGAAGCAAAAATTAACACATTCAGCAGCAATTATCTGCTTCAGGAGAAAAAAATGCTATCAGAATGACTGGAAAATTTATGATCTTCACAGGGGGTAAAATTCTTTAAACATTTAAACATAAAAGACCAACCTGCCTCTGAGCTTAAGTGACCCCAGAGACCGCTAAATTCTAAAAGTTTAGCAATCTCCAAGATGGGTGAAAGTGTTGCTTTGTGTCATGAGGAAGGCAGTTCACAAGTTTTGACACACTGGGGTATTCACATCATCTTGATGTAAACAAAACTGATCCTAAGAGAACATGTGTGTAGTTACATGCTGCTTTTAGAGGCCCCTATTTCTCGAGATGGTCTGTACGTGATAACCCAGCCACCTAATCAGGGGTATGAATTCATATGCTTTATTTAATCTCTCACATTACTGGAATGAGCACGTCTCTAACCTTTGATCAGCTGGACCAGCTGTCAGAGACTTCTCCCTTCCTCTGCACATCTTCCAAAACATGCCAGGACAATTACCCTCTCCAGGTATTCCATCAATTTTAAAAGACACACTCAAAGTGACTGCACAGGACATGAATGAAAAAGGCATGACTTTGGCAGCTTGTAGCCCTCTCATGACACTCCTGCTGTAAATAACTTGGAGGGGAAACATAGCTCTTGCTGGTCAAGGCTGGGTTGAATATAACTATATGGTAGAAAAGTCATTAGAATTTACCTTAATTCAAAACTGCATTAAGCTGTATGCTGCAGGTTGGATGCTTGAACCATTTCATAATGCTCAGATGATCCATCATAACAATTTGAGGAGGTGTATTTAGAAATATATCAAAATATGGATCAACGTATACATCAAAATATGAATTGTCATCTTGTTATTTCTAATAGAGGAATATGTTGAACTTATGTATCACTGAAGTCCTTGTGCTTTTGCATTATCAATAAACAAAGGGTTGCATAGAATTCCCATCTTCTTCAGAAAATTGTCTTCTGTTACTAGAGATTAAAATCCTGTTTTCTTTTGATTAAACGCTTTGCAAAAAAAAAAAAATTCATGTAAGGAGAGATTGTAATCTCACAGGCTAATTTAGAGAAGACAATAAGTGTGCAAGAATCTGAAATGATCTCTTATATATTTGTAAAACTTAGAACAGATTTGTTTCACTATAGACCTAACTTAGACAGTGTAAGCCATGCCAGGTCTCTATTGAGCTCTGTGAGCTTTGTAAGGCTTAAGAGTATTTATTTAAACTGAGTGACAACTGGCAAAGTCAACTTCAGTCTTAAATTAAAAACTAGAAATACATACTGTTCATAGCTATGCCTAATTCTTCACTGAGACCTCAATGCAAGAAAGCCTTAGAATTCATTATTCCATTTTGCAAACAATTTTCATTGAAAAAAATTCATATAGATGAACAGTGCAAAGTCTGGTGATGCAATCCTGAGTCTATAAAGTTTTAGGACTGCATGGCTATGAGAAATTTTTTTTTAATGATGATGTTTTGACTGTAAAATGAAAGAATATGAGCACCATATGTGTCCTTCCCTTCTCATTTATTATAGACATCACTGTTACTAGACTATTCTAGTGCTATGTCTGTGTTGGGATTGAGTAGTGCAGGTTTAAAATATATTGCATCAAGCTTTCCAAATGAAAGAGAATTACTGTTGCATAGCTTGAGGACAAAATTTGCCTCAGAGTGACATCTCTGCTACTGAGTAAAAGAGGGCCCTGAGGTGGCCCTGGTGAAGCTGCCCCAGACCAGGTGTGTTGTCCAGCTGTGACCAGCGTTCTTGGCTCAGCTGTGGGCTGTGCCAGCACAGAAGTCCTACAGAGTGCCAGCTGACAGTGTTGAATGGCGTGTTCCACACCTTCTTCCCATCCACAGGAGAAGAAAAATTTACTTGTGTGAATGTGAACTGTACCACAACTTTAAATTTTAGGGCCACAAGATGGTTACAGTATGTAATTTTTAATATTAAAGACATAGACACAACCCGACAAAATGATGTTCGCATAAAGCTGCTTCTAGAATTATGGCACCATATGCTTGTGGTACAAGTGGCTGCACACTTCCAATCAAAACTATCATTAACTCAGCAAAAATTTTTTCTCAGGTGTAAACTTATGTAAAGAATTTAAAAAAATACTAGATAGTCACCGGTTATTGGTACTTCTTCTTAATGCTAACTTGTTTCCACTACAAGGTTGACATAACCCTCTCCCTATAATTCAAATCAGATTTTTTCCCCCTTAAAACATGTCTATATTCTATAAGATAGTTTGTATTTCATAGCAGTTGAATTCAGGTGCAACAGTCGATAAACTTTTTAGTTTTCAGAATCAGCTCACATCACCTAACATGGTTGATGAAGACTGAGAAGAATTTTCAAGAAATCTTGATTCCAAGAATGTTTCAAGAACTTTGATTGTGGATGCTTCTTCTTCAAGAGCAGTAAGAAATATTAGAGTAGGGCTGCTTTATTTCTGAGATGACAGCTGCCAGGAATCTTGTCTTATTCCAGGGAGAAATGAATTGTACGAAGCACTAAAAAGGAATTTGTTAAACAGAGTTCCTTTGTGTATCTCTGTTGCAAACACCTAAATCCAGAAGGAGTAGGCATGGTGGTTTAAAAGAGAAAAAAAAATAGTGCAAATTGAGACTGACAATTCCTTTTATCATAGGGAGGTTTTTAACAGTATAATGGACTTTAAAGAGAACAAATGAGGCTTTAATTTATTGACACTTCAGTTCCTTCCTTTATTAGCTCTTTGTAAACCTTAAAACTTACAGTGACATGGCAAAATGGATTCAGGTTAAGATTAGTACTAAAAGGTTAGGATTTGCACAGCAGCTTAGAACCCAAATGTCATTTTGACAATAAAGTGCAAAGTGCATACATCAAAAACACTGTTCCACCTCTGACACTAAAATATCAAACTCCCAAGCAGCCACATTTCTGTGACTACTACAAGCCATGCACGTGGCTTGTTGCAATGGCTTTCATGCCAAATTGTCTGGCAATAGCCCCAGTGGAAATACAGTCTGGATGATATCTCACAAGCCTTGCTGGGTTGGATCATCCTTAAAACACAGCAAAAATCTATTTAACTATAAAATGTATAGCATTTTGAAAGAAAACTGTAAGTGTGCCAGCTTCTACTGCCTTTTAGCCAAATGGGTAGAGACCATCTTAGATGTAGGGTGGTTTGGTTTGGGTCTTCTCCCTGCCTGGGCTAAACAAAGATTTGAGAAAAGATATCCCAATTACTAGGCAAATATTCTATGTATAAGAAAGGCTTGGGAGAGGCAGACAGCATGACAATCCTTCTGATGGCATCATTCATCAAGAGACAGGGGGATTTTCCAGTGTATAAATATCACTGAGTATTAGGAGCAAGGTGTTCAGTAATTTGAAAACCTGTCCAGCACCAGAACTGAAGGTTGTGAAGAACTTTCTTTCATAGGAGATTAAGGATTAAAGGATCCAAATTTTGAACTTTTGGGCCTGATTTATTTTTTTTGTCCTACCCTCAAATGCACAGAAACCTAATAGTATGACAAGAATTAGGAAAAGACTGAGATGAAGTAATTTCTTACTTGTAATCATAATGTAGTTTTGTTTGTTCTGGTTTTTTAAGTTCCTCATATTGAATTAATACAGCCCTTAAGGTTCATTTATACTTCATGTAAATCAAATATAAATGAACTGGAGATATTATCATGGGAAATGGAATAAAATTAATTAATATATTACTTGATTAGTTCTTATCATTAGTTATTAATAATTAGGGTTTTTTCCTTCCTGTACAAATGTGAGATGCCTGTACTGTAGGAAAATGCCATACAAAGTTAGTGTGTTTTGTTAAACATCATCCTTGGTCTCCAGATACCCCAAATTATCAGCTATTATAGAAGGATTCACAGTTGCAACAGCCACGAGTTGGTACTATTAGTCATGTTCCCTTGTTGGCTGTTATTTCTCAATGGTATATTGATTACCAGGGAGAATCAGTATGCTTATCAGCAAGTGTGGAGATTTTTGGGACGTTAAACAGATGCAGTTGTTGCACAAACATAGCCCGGTAGTTTAACCATCGGTTCTGAGGACAGTCTGTCATCTGCTGGGAGTATTCCTGTGGAATTTTCTTCTCTCGTCATTCATGCTTATTTGTCCTGTTTATCTTCCTCCTCTCAGCTAAGGGCTGACAACAAAAGTGCTAATACATGGTATGACAGCCAGACATACAAAATCAATCTCTCGAAGGCTCTATATCCTGAATCCTATTATGTTACACAGAACCCATACAAAATATCATGAAACCACCTGAGTATTTACTCCCTCCCTGCTTGGTGTGATTTCTGAAATGACAAAATTTTTAATGATTATGCAGCAAGCTTTCACTACATTGGTGCATTTTCTTCTCTAATAATGTCTTACTGTGAATACTCCAGCAGCTATGGAAAAAAAAAGATCAGTGAAAATATTTTGCAATTCAGAAATTGGACCTAGCACAACATATGCATAGCCTACGAAAATATACATTAATATTCACTTTAATTATACACAATGTGTGGTAGACATATGTACTTTGAAAGAGGCAAAGCAAAATACTGTAGATGTAGCCTATATAAACAAGTCCTTGTCTTTTTTTTTTTCAAGAAGGTAAAATACAAAATGTTTAGAGACTATACTTAGGCAATTTAGAAACCTAATGTAGGGAGATTAGACCTATGTATGTTAAACAGACTCCTAATGAAACATTTTTTGAATCAGTATCTTAAAGGCTTTTAAAATTATATTGCTAACAATACTGAATTGGTTAATTTCCTCTCATTAAAAGTTCGGTTTTATGGGGAGTGACATTTGCATTAGTCTCCAGTCATTATAAGCACTGTAGAAAAATGGGAAATATACTTAAAAATAGCTCAACATTGCTATCACTTCATCAAGAAAAATTCACCATGAAATATGCTGTTCCCAATGGAAATCCAGTACAAGAAAAACCCTACTCCATCCTTGCAAGTGTCATGTTTAATGAATGTATTTGAGAAATTCTGAGATCTTTAGTAATACATAATGACACAGAATGATTGAAGCAGGCTATTAAATATATTCTTACTGTTCAGGTTCAACTTAAACTCCATACAGAACAAGTACACATTTCATTTTAACTGGTGATATGAAAATCCCAGAGCTACATGTTTATCAATTTATGCACATTGCAGTTAGATGTGTCACACTGTCTTATCAAAGATGGAGTTTTAAGAGAAAATTAAAGAAACTCCTTTTCTGGCTGTGTAAATTACAATGAACACTATGCATACATGATCAGAACACACAAACACTGTCTTAACTGTGTGACAGAGCTTGTGAATAACAAAGAAGGAATAACCATCTTAAGGAAGGACTTAGCATTTGTCACTTTTGGCCATTGACTGAGAAGAACAAGGATATTCCATTATGTATTTACATAAATGATTTTCACTCAGACTTCTATATGAATTTAATGGTTTCATCTTTTTCTACATTAACTGCTGACAACATGGATACTCAAGCTGTAAATTTAAATTGACTTAATATAAGTTTAGTGTAGGTTAATAATTTAACAAATGGAAAACGCACTTTTTGATTAACATAAAAATTTGAGCTGATGGCTTTTTAGAAGATACAAATACAAAATAGCCAATTAAACTCTGTTGAGCTTTGGCTTTGTAATTTTTCCTCTTTATTTGCATCTTGGGCAAGGTTATGAGTTGAGCTGATATCACTGAAAATAAAGTTAGGCCAAAGAAGAATGTTTTTGAAATACTACCTAATGCTATGGGGGTACAAAAGAACAAAATGAATCCTTGCTAACTGAATAGTTTTCTTGCTTACTTCATTTATGTTTACTACATTTAGGATTTGAAGTAATTTATGTTTATTTTTCATACATAGTAGTCATGATGAAAAGCCTGTTGACACCTGTCACACAATTGTAACAGTTATAACGTAAAAAAAAAATAACAGGCAAGAGAAATTTGTTGCCAACTTGAATTTTGTTTAAGTAAATCCTGAATAAAAAGGCATGTCCTTTACCTTTTGAATCTATTCTGAACCTTTGCTGTAAAATCCTTGACTATAATGTGCTTCAATATTTGCATTTTTGCAGACTGCAGCATTATTTTTATTATTATACCCAAATGTATTAAAATGCATAGTTGAAATAAGTCAGAAAAAAATTCTACTGCAAGCAGTCTACTTTCCATATGGATTATTTATAATAAAAGAATGATGCTTGTCAGTGATTAAATGTTTCAGTCTACTATTTTTCAGCATAGCATGCAGAACATTTAATATACTGCACATTATTTTTCCTTTTCCCTATTTAAATCTTCTAGTAAGCACACACCATGACAGCAGGAGACACAACAATGACTGAATGTGCACAGCTACCACTAGATCATTCTCCCTCTATTAAAAACCGAATTGAATGTAGCAATGATGTCCTGGCAGCTCAGTGTTGTTTCTGGGTCAACATCATATCTCTCCAGGAAAGGTGGTTTTGTTGTTGGCCTGACTCTCCCTCTTTCTGATTTAACTGACATAGTTGAAACTGTGCCAGGGTGCAAGAGCATTTCGAGTTCAGCAATGAGGAAAGCAGCTTGGGTAAGTGCCATGAACAAGCAGCTTTCTGAGAGACATGTGGAGCGGAGATTCTAGGCATGATATTTTTGAAATGAGGAAGACACGCACACCTCCACAGTGAATACTGCTCTTCCTCTTTCCTCCTTTTTTTCTCTCAGAGAAAACGGAGATCAAAGACCATGTATTATGCTATATTTCATTCCCCCCAAAACACTACACTAAATTGTGAATTAAAATCTGAAGATGGAAGTATTTAAGTAAAAAAAAAAAAGTGACAAAGCCTATCTATAGACAAACTTCTGAAGAAAAATAATTAATTTGCTTCAAGGTAAAATGAGATTTTCTTCAAACAAACCCAGAAAAGAAAGAACTATCACAGCATTTAAGAAGAAAACGGTGGTGTTACAATAATACATCCTTCTGTTCCCCTTATTAGCAAGCTAATCCAAGTATTAGGTACTTTATTATTGTTTCTTGTTGTAGATATAAAACCTCGAAGCAGAACAGGCAGGATTCCTTTGTGCACTGCACCAGGGACCGTGCAAACAGAAGAACAGCAGCAGGCAATTCAGATTTAAGACAGCTCATCAGCAGGTGCAGGCAGACAGAGACTGCAAAGGCACACTGAGGTGGCGTTACTCAGTGTGAGTGACAACAGTTTTGTCAGGGGCTGTGTAAGCATTGCAGCAAAGGAAAGGCAGAATTTGTGATTTGAAGGAAAACAGCAAGGCCGGTTGGCAGGTACTTATGGGATGTGCCTTTAGGTTATGGATGAAATCATGAAAGTGCATACCGGAGAATCTGCTGAAAGCATGAGGGAACCAGCTGGGGGATAAATGAGTCTGGGTGAAGCTGTGCATCTGAACAGTCCTAAAGCCACAGAGCTATTTGAAATGTTTATTGGGATTAAAAACGTGGCCCAGCAACAAAGGACATTATGATAGGTGACTGTCCTTGTCCAGGCTATAGAAAAAGGGTGTTTTAGCCATTGAGGCATAAATTGAACATTTAACTGGGGAGAATGTGTGTGTAGAAAAGCAACCGCATGATTTATGTTTTCATTTGAAAAGAAGTTCCCCCAAACATTTTCTCCAGGAAAAACCGGTTAGTCTATGGTAATAGACCTTAGCAGAGATCTGCACATGAATTAATATTACTGTATGCTTAGTAAATTAGTCAAAAGGAAGAAATAATACCTAAAACTCTTAAAGCTCCCAGTGTGACATTAAAATCCTACAGTGATGTGATAGACAGTAGCAGCTTGTGATGCATTATTTCCCTAAGAATAAATAAATATTCTTTTGCCAGAGATTTTCAGCTAAAAAGGAAGGAGATAGTGTCCATTTGGCAGGCTCTAGGATAGTGGCTGGCCAGCAAGACCTTCAAGACAACATGGTAAGGCAGTAAAAAAAAAGGTGGGGAGGAGGAGGAGGGAAAAGGAAAGCAGGAAGACAGAACGTTTGCAGAAAAAATAGGTTGCAGACTGGTTACAGGAATTTCCTTGAAAGCTTTTTGGCTGCTACTTTTTTTTTTTTTTTAACACCGAAACACCAGTCACCTTTGTGTGGCTGAGATTATTTCTGTGGTCCTCACCAGTGACAAAGGGTATGATCTCTTCTGTACAACTTGTTCAATGTTCACCGGCACAATTCCCAAAATAGCCTCCCAATCAAGATCAAATATAGTTGTGATTTGCAGTCTGTATTGACTGACGAGCCAGCTGACTGAAACAGCTGGTACATGATAGTCAGGCTTTAAGGCATTCCATAATTTCAATTTAATTTCAAAGGTTACACTATAAGTAGGCACAAAATAAGTAATTTGCATGAGGACAAAGATAATCTCTGGAAATAACTATGGTATTCATAAATTATACAGTTATAGAACAGCCTCTTGTTATTTCTTTTGTCTGAGCACAGCAGAATTGTTGTCAGTATAATACTGTAATATACATAAGTAGCATTACAAATGCATGTGCAGAAGGACTGTTGGTAGTATTAGTGGTAAAAGTGATGAGAAAACACTATGTTATCTACACAGTTGTACATATGTATAAACCACATCAACCAACTCCACAGAATTTCAGAATCCCCTTTCACCCTTACCATTATCAAGTATCTTTAAATATGCCAACATTATGGGTCCACGTCATGGAAACCCAGCTGTTAAGAATTCATTATCTAAACATGAATTACAAAGTCTATTTCAACTGCCACTGCTTTGGAATCAGATCACTTATTTTAGTCACAAAGCGACCTCAGTTCTACGCAAATCCTGATTAAAAATTTCACAGCTAATTGTTTCTGTCTGTGACGTGTAATCATGAGCAGAGATCCTCTTTGTACTGAATGGTTAAGTCCACCATCAACTCAGGCAAACATCTCTTTCTTTGATATTTGGTGAGGTTTGAGAGATCTCAGATCTAAATAATTCTAGTACTGGTAGAGGATGTTTGGGATGTTTAAGAAGTAGGCTTTTGGGACAAATCCAAAAGGCAATTAGAGCAGCTAGAGCATAATTAATAGAAATAATGAGGAAAATTTAAAGTGTTCTTCTATAATCACTAATTCAGAATGGATAAACAGTCTCTGAGCTTCCTGAAAAGGAACACAAACACTTATTTTTCTGATATTCTAAATCTCACGTGCAAGTTTGGAATACAAAATCTTTGCAAAGTTTTCATTCAGTGACATTTCACATTTGTGGCTTCTTCCCAACTTGTATTTCAAAACCAAGCAAAGCCTGATTATATTTCCTTGGCGCGTGAGTGCAAGAGAAGAGAATGACATGAAAAATTCCTCCCCTTTTCTGCAGGCTGACAAGCTGGGCACAAGGACATCTCTCCCCTGTTTGCGGTGTGACAGGGGACCTTCATCCTTGGCCCCGACAGGAGGAGCTCAGCCCGCCCTGATGGCCGCTGTCTCAGCACCTGAACAAAAGTCTACCCAGAGCAGGGGGAGAGGAAGACCCATCACAGACCTCGGCTCTGGGGGAGTTGCATACAGCTCCCTCAGGCTTTTTGACTCCATTTTTTTTCACTCAGACAAGGCAACTTCATAAAATGCATCAATACAGAATATAAATCTAAAAGGCAAGAGGACAATTAGGAACCCTGTTTTATTCCTGTTCAGTTAAATGACGCAGGTGGATTGGACTCCAGATTTGAGTAGAAATCACTCAAGATAGAATTGTCCACTTAAATACCATTCTATTAAAAATAAACCCACACCCTTTTTACTGCCGCTATTTCAAAAATTCCATCCAAAAAAATCAAATCAGAAGCTGACATTTGGAAGCTTTCTCATAAAATAAATAATATATGAAATCCTCTTAGAGATAAAGAGAAAAACCATTACTATTGAAAAAATATTTTTTCTCTATACAAATATTATGATCTTTAATAATTATGTTAATTTTTCATTTATATTCACAGCTCATCTTGTAAAATCATTATATGTCTTAACATTAACTTTGATTGCATAAATATTACATTGACTTTGATCATGTAAGTATTGCACAATCACCATTTAAATAGTTATGAAGGTGACTGAATAGGTTCCAATTGAGTTTAATTTAACTGGAGTAGGAAATATTTTTCCTTTGATTTTTAAACAGTGCTTTTGATTTAGTTATTTTATATACAGACCATTGAAGTTTTCCTTCTTTTATTAAATCACAGAAAAATGCTCACAAGGGCATTTCTACAAGTGAGAATTGAGGCTGACTACTACAAAATTATCAAAAAACCCCATATCTTTCCTTCTATGGGATAACCCAGAAACTAACTCAGGTCCCAATACAGAAGCCCTTTTTTACACATATATCATAAGCTGATGATTAATTGCAATGATTACATTCACTGGATTACTTTGCTGTTAAATGTTTCTTTCATGCTTAAGGCAGTCTCTTTTATTGGGTAGGTTTAAATGTGTCTTTCACACGTTGCTGGACCTTAGCTGCAGCAAGCTCTTGGTAGCGTTTCCAGCCAGTCCCTCTAGGGCATGGAGGGCTTTGATGCCTCTGAACAAGTGGTAAGATATTGATTCACAGAAGCTGAGGCCTTTTGCCCCATGTGACTATCAAAGAAAGCTGTCAACAGCTGCCTTGGATGTGCATTAGCAGTCACAGGGTATTTAGGAACTTCCCGTAAAGTAATGCTGATGTTATAAATGGCATTTTGTTCCCCTCTACTTTGAAGGGAGCGAATACGGCTATCAAGGTGGGATATACTCATCTACAATACTTCTCTGGTTCACTTACCTGGCCTTTTAGAACTATTTGGGTGACTGTATTCTTTGCTAAGGTAATTTTCACCCTTCAGGTGTGGTCTCTCAAGGGTATCCATGGTGGGACATTGCACTTCTGAAGAAAAGGCAGAACCTCATCCTGTTTATTTCTGAAGGTGCTGTCCCTCACTTTAGTGGAAAAGGGATAAAGAACCCTCAGTGTCTGTCAGTTGCATTTAAGAACATAACCCTTTTTTATGTGGTTATATATCATCCTAGCAAACCTCTCTTAGGACAGCAAACATCCAAAGCTAAAACACTCTTCTGCTGTATCTGAGAATTCTTTTCATAGATATGCACTGTCTTTTACCCTTTTCCAGAAGGATACCATTAATACCTCCTCCTTTGTAAGACAGATTCTTATTAACAAGTCCCAAACAGCTCTTGTGAGGCTCAAATCTCAAATCTCTCAAGATACCACAGGTCTGATCTGAGCACACAGAAGATTGGATGAAAAGCAGTAGTCCTAGATTTATAAAACATTGTCCTTGGCTTCTCCATAATTGGTATTCCTGCTCAGAGGTGTTCCATGCCACTTCTGTACCGCTATCTTTCACTCCTGTCTGGCTTGGATATTTTCTCAAGTTGCAAAGCTGCTTCCAGGCCTTTTTTTTTTTTTTTTTTTTTCTCTAGAATGAGAACTGGAATCCCCTCAGATTTCTGCCTCCTCCCCCTCCTTCCAACCCATCTTTCCTTTATGTGGCAGCCTGAGTGTGAAAGTCACTCAACCACAAGAGGCTGGATATATCAAACAGGGTTTCATTGCAACTAGCTAACAGCACTGGGATTTTGGCTGAAGCCATAGCAACTATTCTAGAGATGCAAAATGCTGTCCTCAGAGATGATCTAATCCAGTAGGGATTGGGGATTTCTGTGTATGTGTATTGGGATAAAGTCTACTGCAGTCTTCTTAAAGTAAAGTAGATTTGTTGTGGTTTTTACATTTTACTTACGTTCATTTTAGAGAGAAACGTATGTTTTTAATTGTTTAATTGTAAATTCTGTTTCTGAGGCAAAAACAAAGAGAACAATTGAAAATTACTTCAGTGATTCTAATTGGCAAACATTGACACATAGTATTTCTGCCACCAACATTTTTTTTTCTCTCTTTCTTTGGGGTAATTATACCTCTTTTAAATTCAGACAGAATTTTCAAAACACAGGTTAATATATTCAAAAACTTTGACTTCATGTTGTATTTTTGAAGCCTTTAGAACAATGACATAAAGAACTGGAATAATGCTACTTAACTGCATTCATGCATTAAAGTCTGTTTACAACATGCATCATACTTTAGTCCTTATATTGCAGAGTTCCTTCAGGAAGCATGAATAACTCAAGTAGACAGAATAGCAATCGAAAAATAAAACTAAAGAGCAAATGGGAACAGATTTCAATGTAGGAAGAAAAAAGATTCCTTTCTCTGGAGGATATAGTATTGAAAGAGATATTGTATTAACAGCTTTTTTTACAATATTTAACTGTACAGATGTTTTAAATAAGTCTTTGCCTTGCTGCATTTCAACTAAAAACCACATTCACAGAGATGTAAGTCATAATTGATCATAACAAGCACGCATTATCTATAAATAACCTAATCAACATTCAGCAAGGAGTTGCATAAATGAGCCCTTCTACATATTGCACCTTATAATGAGCCACTACACAACTAATGACTTATTAGTGCCATGGGCAATGAATGATTAATTAGTCAATTCAAAAGTGACTTTTTAAGGGTATAATTGCTACCTTTTCTAATTTCTGAAGGTTAGACAGAATTATGCCATGTTGGCATACTAGACCTGATAAAATAACAACTTTGTTTATCAACAATGAGCTAAGAGCAAGGGTGGTTCCTGAGGGCAGATTTCCCTGAGCTGAGAATGCACTCCTGTTATGGGTTCATCAGAATACCTTTGAGTACTTTACAGTGAAACTTGGGGAAATTTAGGACAGTGGCAAATGAGAGCTGGGAGTGCCCGAGAAGATAAAGCACTCAGACCCCACACAATTGCTGCTGTGCCCAGAGTGTGCTGCTAGCTTCAATTCTGGGACATAACTTATTCCTTCTTCCAGCTCCTGCTGTCCCCTGCCTCTTCCAGCTTCTCATCTTCCCTTTAGCATTTATGTGTCAGCTTGGGAGGGATATGGACTGGACATTGCTCAGGCCCCTGCATGGACAGAACGACATTTGCACAAATGTTTGTAGGAATGTAGGATAAACATGCGTTAGACTAAAAGCAACTAACAGAAGAATGATTTTCCTTAGAAAATACTGCTTGGTGCAAATGCAATTCTAGGAAGGCTTTCAAGGTACCAATAGACAGTATTATCATTCCTGATAACACACTGACTTGTGTTTGCATGATCCAAAATCCACATAAGACAATGGAAAGTGTTCTGCTGAACCCAGTGGCATTATGTAAGGTAATTAGTAACAGAGACAGAGAAAATCCTAACTCGATTACAGTGAGCACTGTATGGGAACAGAAAGATTTAGTGATCAAAGGAGCAGATTGTTCTGCAACATTTCTGTTTTGATATAGGGGAGTCAATTGGAGGACCAAAAGAGGCAACATAAAATCTCGAAATGTATGATCACTTGGCCCTAATTCAAAGTTGTAAGGCAGGAGCTTGGCTAGCAGATGATCTGTTCTGCAATTCAGCAGTCTCACAGGGTTAATGAGCAGAGTGTCACTTCCAACACTCCTCTAATGCCCTCTTTCAAAAACCTCCAGGTACAACTCCTGACATGACACCAATTTATAAACTGATGTCTTCAGTAAAGCAAAGCTGCTTGATACAGGAAAAGGAAAAAAATACACTTTGCAAAGTAACAATAATAATTAATGGAACTTTATTAGAAGTTTTTGCTTGACCAAAACTAAGTTGGAACATTATTCCTACTATGACATTATTCCTACTATTTGTGCAGAGAACAAAACAATTGTTTCTCAGAGTAACAAATCTAACCAAAATCTGTGCCCTCAGCTTATTCAGATCACTTGCCAATGAAAGTATTGACGTTATCAATGGATAAGAATGTAAAAGAAGTACATCAATAAGCAACACAAAGGGATCACATCTCTGTATGACGCATATGCTTTATTTAGGTTGTTGAAATCCCTTGTTTGTGGGGCACAGCCTCTCAGCTGACAGCATTTGGCTTCCTCACATCCCTGCATCTGCTGCACTGCTGGCTACAGGGAGCTGGGAAGTATCCACAGCACTGCCTGTTTCAGTCAAAAGTCTGAGCTGAAAATTAATCCTAATTTCCCACCTCTTTCCTGTTACTAAGATTAACTATTACTCTCAAGTTATCCCTGCCGTTGTCAATCAGCTTCCTATATATAACCAAAGATTAATTACTAGACACACCTAATTTTGAATACATTTAAAAACCTCAGTCTGCTATGAATGTCTTAAAGGAATAGGAGCACTTCTCTTAAAAGGACAACTTAAGATTTTGTTTTAAAATACAGAGAAATACACACTTATTTATAATTGAAGCTCAATATAAGCTTTAAAGTAAGCTTTGTTCATCATCCAAAATTTACGTCCTCTTTTCCATGCCTTATTCTCGCTAAAGCTTGGGTGATATTTAGGTTCCCTTCATATTTTTTTCTAATCTATGAAGCCAGTTCCTATGGCCTTCTTCTTATTTCTTAAGGTTTTCAAACAGGTTTCCAAAGAGGTGAGTTACTTATGGGAAAAACTTCCCTGCCTATGAAGCCATTTCACATATTTTTGCCTTGTATTTGTGTTAACTCTGTCTCTTCATTTTTTTTGACTGAAGATAACTTTTCATTTATTCTCCCCACCTCCTGAATATCTGGTTGTGTCAGACACCTTTGTAATATTATTTTGCTATTTTTCACATACTGAACTTCACCATGAACAGTTTAGCTAGTACGAACACCATCTCCTTCCTTATGCTCTCTCTTGAATCATTGCTGGGAATAAAGGACCTGCACCAGGAACAGAATTACAATGAGAGCATTTCATCTCATGCACATTACAATGTTATATCCCATGAATATACAGAATAAAAGTGGTAAAGAATTATCTAAATGCAATCCATAGACGTGTAACGTCATTCAATAGCTGCGGTCCTTGCTTGTAGCCACTGGCCATTCATTGCCTGAGAGGTTTATTACAATGCTGTTACATTTGCTGATGGAAATGTAAATGTAAATTTTGCTACTAAGGCCAGCAAGGCCATAAAAATTTCATGTTGTTCTCACAGTTTTGTCCCCTTTCTGTTGCTGCCCGTGGGCTGGCAGAGGTTGTGAGAATGGCTGTGATTTAACTTGCCTTTTTGACAAAACCTAAGTCCTTATAAACATAAAAACAACCAAGAGCAAAAGTTCTGCAATAAGGCATTTGCATTTTCTAAAGTAATTAAAAAGGATTTGTTTTGCTGTTTGAAAATCATTAGAAACAACAGTGCTCAAAATCTTCATTATGACATAGGTTCCTTTTATGTTATTTTTTCTTCAATAAAACTCTAATTAGTAGCTAATACACAGTTGCACTACACTTTGCAAATAAGCGAATAGACAATAAAAACACTGAGGTTCATTAAAGTGATCAAAGAGAACTGCATACTCTCCACTCCTTTCAATAACTGTTCTACAGAGAGCTGGAAGGTTTTTAAAAAGCCTGAGCAGTCCTTGCCATTAACGTACTAAGTGAGTATAATTACCCAAATCAAGAGAACACAACTTATTTGCAATGAACTTTCCAAATTAAAATCGTTTGACTGCTAACACAAATGAGATTCTGTTCATGAAAGGATCATTATAATTAAGGAAAAACTGTTACTTTAAACTACCATGAACCCTTAGGACAATGACCGGAGTTTGTAGGAGCTGTTCTTTGTAATACTGGAACCACTAAACCACTAACTCTGATTAGATGGGTTTTGGTTTAGAAAGATGTTACTCAATAGCATGGATCTGAATCCACACTATATTCACAGTGAAATTTATTCTGTGCAAAGAGATCTTTATGGGTTGCCACTGAACTGAGTGAAAAAATGTGAAGAACTTTTTAACTACAGCTAAAAATTGCTGGGAAAACTGTCCTGAAAATTACACATGAAGATTCAAAAACAGAGAAGCAGGAAATAGTATAGTCCAAAAGAGACAAATAAAGCAAAACCATGAGGTGTTGTCACAATCAAAAGAGAGAGAAACCTATGAGATGAATGTCTAGATCACTAAAAAAAACCGGACAGAATAACTGCAACTAAGAAACTATCCCTGAGCTGTTTTTCTCATGGCCTTGTTATTGTAAAATGTTGTTTTTGATTCTTTAAAAGAGAAAAGTAAACAGACACACTCCATACGTATTTAATTCAGTAAGAATGGCTTAAGACCACGTCTAAGTGCTTTTTAGATCCATATAAATTTCTAAAAGGTGAATCCCTGAGAATAAAATCAGCTCTTAAATCTGAGAATTTGTCCAAAAACGGTTTTGTCTAAAAAGTAGAGCATTGACGGAAGACTCTGAAAAAATACAGAAGTTCTCAAGGAACAAGCCAAGCAGTTTTAACTTTTAAAATAATAATTGTGTAATAAATAAAATCACAAATTTGTTAAAAAGCGATCATAGGTAACAAAATGCAAAATTGCAATGAACATTGCTGGCTAAATTCAGGCTCCAGATTGCTGTGTTAAAGGCCCATTATAAAGATAGGCCTTTTGTTTTTGAAGGAAAAAATAGCATATACTTTGATAAGATTGTTTTCTGAACGTAAAAGAGTCATGCTAGACACTGTTAAATATCAGCTGAGCTAGTGAGAAAGAAGAAGAAAAAGACTGTTAAAGTATGTAAGTCCCAGACTTATACAGAGAGAACCAGAAGTGCTTGGCTTAGGTTAATAACTTTATAGTTTACTGGAACAGGACTTTATTAATTAGAAACAAGATTTTGGTGTTCATATTAAAATACGCTTACATGATACAACTAGGTAAAATTATTTTATTTTAATATATTGATTATGATGTGGTTTAATGGAGTACTGCAGAAGTATAAGAATAGTTTTGTTTCAAGTAGTGGCTATGTTGAATGCATTTTAAGATGAGCGAAAACAACATTAAAAGTATTAAATCATTTCCCATTACAGCACAAATTTGCACAAAGCTTGCAATGGGACAACTCAGGAAACTAAAAGTATTCATTCAGCAAGTCTTTGTGGGATCACTCTCTGAGTCAGTTTCTCTCATTCTCTACATGACTGATTTTTCAAGTAATGAGATTTAAAAATGCTTACAAAAACATAGGTGTAAAATTATAAAAGCTTCCCAAAAGGCTTAAATTAACTTATGTTATATCTGGGTCTGTCTACACAGACATTTACTGCCTTTGTACAAACTTGATAGCATCTGCAAGCTGCCTCCAAGGCCAAATGTTAGAATGTAGCCATGGTAGCTGTGCACAAGTAACTGTGGCTATCCGAGCATTTCAGCACAGCCCAGCAGCTCAAGAATTTGTCTCGCTTTACCTCTGGTTCCTCGCTGATGTCACTGGCCTGTGGGAGACCCTGTGCCAGTTTTACTTCACCTCGACTCTTTAAATCACTCAGCTGAGAAGTAATGTTGTGAGGACAAATCCTGCCTAACAGCTGCTTCCAAAGCAGTGGGGTGAGAATTTTTTTACACCTACACATGAACTTAAAATAGATTGAGAGAGATAAGAAACCATTGTGCTTTCTGTCAGCGAATGGAGCAACAGAACTGACACACTGCTGTTCTCAATGCTCTTAATTTTGAAGTGGTTAGGGATTACAGTAAAAGCCAAATCAAATTAATAGCACTCCATGGAATAATGTCAACCATTCTCTCCCACTATTTATAATCGAAATATGCACACTAACACTTTCCTAATTTTAATAACAATTGTTTCACATGGTCTTGAGGATGGTATAATGCCTGGAAACTGTTTCACCAAACTGCATACCATAATGATCTACTCTTTGGATAGTCTCCAGGACAAAGGCCATGAAGTATAATTAAAAGGAAATAATAATTAACACCCATTAAATATAAGATCAAGGAAAGGAATGATAAATTTAGTTAAATATTACAAGTAGCTTTAGTACTTTTCCTCTCATGGGCTAAAATACCTGTTCTGGTGACTACTGATGTATGCAAATATGCCAAGATAAAACCTGAAAGACGTGGCTCATTCTTTATTTCACTATACCAAAACCATGAAATCAGTACATCCTAATGAGCACTTAACTGTTCCATATTTATTTTCTACATGCAACCTATTATCAGAACTGTAACATTGCCTTTTACATGGAGACATTTCAGTGCATTTTACATGGATACTTTTCAGAACAGGTGTCACAGAAGCACAAAACCACAGAATAGTTGGGCTTGGATAGTTGAGCCCTCCCCTCACATGGGGCCACCTGCAGTCAGCTGCCCAGGATAATGGACAGACAGTTTTTGGATGGAAACGACACAATCTTGCTGAACAACCAGCTTCATTGCTCAAAAAAATTCAAAAATGTACTTCAGTCTAAGCAAAATTTTTCATAGTGCAACAGAAAGAGAAGGAAACTTAAATCAACTAAACATGCTCCCATTCAATTGCTCATAAACTAAATATACTAAATGTACTCTGTCAAGCTGTTATCATTCTACTCATGCTGTATAAGAACTTTTAATTAAATATATGTATATAGGAAGGGCTTGAGTGTGCATGTATGCCTTCAGTTACTACATACACCAGCAAGCTGGCCAAGGGATTTTGCTTTCACTTGCACCTAAGATAATTAAGAGTAATACTACTGAATTGGTCTCTTCAATAGAGATATGCAATGTGGTAAATCTGAGAATAATGCCAGTTCTCCTTGTATTTAATTTACCACGTCTGTGGCCATCTATTTTTAATGACTATAAAGAGTTGAAATACTAGCATATAATTTACTAAAGGTTACTTAGTCATTAATGTATCAACACAGCATGGTAAATAATGCAGTAGAAAACTCCCATGTCTACAAGTATGCCAGGGTCACAAACGACAAAATATGTATATTCTTTTAAAGTCTGTTTGTGATACAAACCTTGAGAAAAAAATGATATTTATCTTTCTAGTACATGTTTATGAATATGCTCCCTATCTAAAAACATATTTATAAGCAGGGATTTATAATTGAAAATATTAAAATTAACCGCTTTCAAAATATGTAAATGACATCATCTGCAGTATAAATTTTGTGAGTCCTACAAGCCAGCTTGGAGGCATTTATAGTAAATTTGTGTCTGTGAAACAAGACAAACATGAAGAAAATAATTAAAGGTGTTGCAGAGAACTACAAGCTCTGATTCCATAGACATAGAAACTGTTGTGTTCTTGATATGCATTTATTCTTTCCTTCATATCTTCCACTACCTTAAAGGATCTGCCATATAAATATTTCTAATGATCAGTCAATACTGACAGTGTTGTCATCAATCACTACAGAACAAGTACTATTTTACACAGTAATCACATAAATCCATCTTCCAAGATAATGTAATTCTTCCAGAACACCTCTTGATCTTTGGCAAGGTCATCTCATTTCTTGAAGCCTTCATGGAAAGACAGCAGATGTCAAAACTCAAAGATGAATGAATGGAAGAAAAAAGTAGATTCAGTTTAAAAAACTGTCAAAGTAAGCAAACCTATCTCTTTAACAAGCAATGTATAAAAAGCATTTGTAATAAAGAGTCTGATATTTGCTGTTAATATCTAGTATTACTAATGCTTCCTTTACACAGAAATAAATTACAAATGCTCATTTGGAATATGTTAGGAATTAGTCAAAACGTGCCACAATGCTCTGGAATGATATTTTATCTTTTAAAGATAATTTTTGTGAGAAATGTGTGTACCTGGTTAATGAAAGTATCTGTGCATCATTTCTGACTACACGAAGGAAAGAAATATGTTCAAATTATCTTAAATTTATAGCTGTTGCTTCAGAGTTTAGAACATAATTAGAAATATTAAAGAATCACAGATTGGGCAAGACCAGAAGGCACGCCAGTGTGTCTTCTGTCCACCTTCCCTGCTCAAGCAGGGCCACCCCAGAGCACATGGCACAGGATTGTGTCCAGACAGTTCTTGAATATCTCCAGTGAGGGAGACTCCACAGCCTCTCTGGGCAACCTGTTCCAGTGCATGGTCACTGCACAGCAAAGAAGTTCTTCCTCATATTCAATTGTCACTTTCCATGCATCAGTTTGTGTCCTTTTCCTCTTGTCCTATTGCTCAGCCCCACCAAGCAGAGCCTGGCTCCATCCTCTTGACACACTCCCTTTGGGTACTTATAGACATTGATGAGGTCCCCTCTCATTGTCTCTTCCCAAGGCTGAACAGGCCTAGTTCTCATTGTCTAATATTAGTAACAGACAAAACTTTAGGGCATTTAGGGCAAATCCTTGTGTGCCTTTTCTTTTAAGAATTTCCTTGTCTTCTTTTGAGCACAAGATACAGTCTTTACACAGCATTTTGCCTTTATGTTTCTATATTAGGACTGGTTTCTAGATGAAAAAAATACTAAAAGCTAAACAGAACAAAAATCTTTCATTGATTGCTGTTTTTTGTCTTCCTTAAAAGTCAAGACAAAAAAGCCAATAAAGCATATGGAGAAAATATTTCTGCAGCAACATCATTACAGACCAATTGCTAAGAAATGAATTTATGTAAAACTGCTTTACAAGAGAAATTTTCCACCAACGAGAATTATTTCAGCTGATTAAAAACAAGGACTAATAAAAAGACACTGATTTATGAAATGATACAACATACAGAAGAACAATTTTCCTTCTAACATATTGTAAGCATTTCTGAATTCACAGGTCATCTCAGTTTATCAATCAAGAGCAATTCTCTAGCGACATAAAGAGACATAAGTGAGTAGGAATAGTCATCTTGGAAAAACCAATTGTTACCTGAATAGAGTTTAATTGTCAATATACGTACTGAGGAAGGAGCTGTTGGCTCCTTGAAATGATGCTAAAGTTGCAGCTAAGAATCACTAAGAGCAGAGGATACCAGAAAACAGAAAAGGAATGAACTTGCAAATTACATCTAAGGGGGTAAGTGTCTGACTGGAAAGAACTATTTTTTGCCTTTAGCTATTAACATGAAAGGCCTAAAAATCATCACAAGTTCTAAAAAACACATCAAAAGAAGAACTGTTTCCTTCACTTAGGGAATCTAAGGTAGATTTAGATGAATCTTGGTTCAAAACATAGGAATGTAATAATCCTTGCATTTCCCTATGACAACCAAAAATTTGACAATATTTCACAAGAAATTTTTGTAGCAGAGGTGAAAGATATTACTGGTAATCAATAGGACATAGTTATTGTCCGGAAAAATAGCAACCAGGTAATAGTCCGGAAATAAAGCCCACATACTTAAAGTGTTTACTTGGGGATAACACAAAATAAAAACAAATGCATAAAGCATATATACAAGCTGAACAGGAACACCTGTGATCCTGGTACAAGAGAGGTGTTCTGGAACATTAAAGTGCCTTCACTGCAATATTTCCCTCATAATATTATATCGTACCTATACTGCAGTAGCAAAGAAATATTCACTGCAGCCAGCTTGATTCAAATTAGGAATGCAGTAAGGCAAACTCGTATGAATTCCTAATAGTTTAAATTGATATATACAAGAGAAGGCAGTTTCTGTGTCAGTGTCACAAGACAGAAATCAAGAAAATAGATTCAGACCTTTCTCTACCACAGTTTTCCTCTGTGACCTTCAGGAAAGAGTTACAATCAAACTGTTAAAGAGCTGAAGAGTATCAACTATAGTTTCTAGACAGGTCAAAATAAACAAAGTCAGATTTTTTTTTCTAGACAGACTGCCATTAAATCCATTGCTGCATGACAGTGTGCATGCAAAAGGTGACACTGGATCAGAAACTGACCAGGTGAATGCTGGTAAGAAATATGTTGCAAAGACCATGAAAATCTGGAACTAAAAGTCTGTCCCACTCAGACTGATGTTATTTTGAACAGCATCCCATGGAAGGTAGTACAGCATTCTAACCCTACTCTGACACTCTGCTCCAAGTCATGGATGAATGCAAGGTGTCAGACTACATGGATCTTTGGTGTGGCAATTTTTGGTATTTGTACATGAATTTTTAACTTTCTGTCTTGGGAAGTGCTTTTACTGTACCTACGACAAAACAAAATTCATCTCTTTGAGAAGCTGGGTAAATATTGACATAGTTGCTTCACAGTGAATATTATGTTGTCACAGTTTCATTGTTGCTACTGCAGTTAATGTAAAGCTGGCTTATATATGCATTAGTTGTTATTCAGGATAGAAATAGCTTTAGATATCTCTGATGTACTTGCACAAATTAATTATGGACTATAATGTTATAACACAAAATACATTTTGGGATGAGTTACAGAGGGTGTAACTCTTGGTGCAAACACAGCTGCCTCATATGAGGGTAAGTCACAACATAGTGAAGGGGATACTCTGCCACCTTGTGCCAAAGCTCTCATTGTAAGACAGGGACTGATTTTGACTGATCAATGTCAAAAAGCTGATGCAGCATAAACATATTACCATAGAAAATCACTACTCTATCAGAGTTCCATTTCCCACTGATTTTCAAAAATAAAATTCATCCAGTAACATTGTCATATTACCATGATTTAACAAGGCATACTGAATTAGCTGGGCAATTTAAAATGTTTGTGCACTTAGTCTTAGCCAGTGGCAAGTATAAATCATGTTGTTTGGCCTAGCCTGAAATGACTGAAGTTCAAGCTAAGCTGAAGAATGGTTACATGTTGAGCGGTAGTAACCTAATTGTGTGTCTGAGTTCCCAGGTTCCTAAGTCTGCTTAAGTCACTTTGGAAAATTGGATTTTGCCAGTCATTTATAACAAGATTATTCAAGGTATTTAGACATTTTTCTCTCATCAAAATCAGTGGGCGATAGATGTCACAGTGCCTTTAGAAATCTTGTTTGTAAAGCCCTGCATCGCTGAGCAGAGAAAATAGAAAACTAGACCTGCTCCTGTAAGGTGCTTTTGGACAATGACTGATACCTGGGCACAAAAATGCAGTGAAGACTAATTGAGGAGAGATAGACACAAAAGGACTCCTCATGCACTTGTATAGCACCTCAGAGAAGGATCAGGCCTCAAACATATGTGTTAAGGTAAAGGCTGAGAAGGAGAGGCTGAATTGCAATAATAAGATAATACGTAGCTTAGATTGATTCTAAATAAAACTTTCGTGCTTCTGAAGCACTTGAAAGTTAAAACATACCAATAATTATGTATGCCACCATTTTTTTCAAGGTAATTGTAGCCAGTTGGTTTCTTGGCATCGTAGCAGACACGAATAAAATAGATATTTCTGTATTTTGCATTTCAGTATTTAAGGAAAATCCAAAGTCATGGCAGAGGTGGGCTATGGTTTAAATGGTGACTGGAGAATCTGCCAGTGTTTGGAAGACAGAATCTCTGTGTCATGCCTGGACCTTAGAGGTCAAAGAGGAAAGTAACAGCCCAGGGAAGAGAGCAGTGACAAGGCTAGCTGATGTCTGCAGCAAATAAAAGGTAAAATGAACAAATCCAAGAAACGAAACAGTGATAAAGATATTTCCCTCTGAAATATGAAGAAAAAAGACATGAATTTTTAATGTACTGACCTCTGCCATTGAAAATTATCCTTTACTTTTCTTGATAGATTAACTTAGAAGTGAGTGGGAGTTATACACCTGTTATATGTGAGAAAAGAGAGTGACCATAAATCATCTCTCTTTAGAGGTGCTTTTGAAATATTATCTGAGATG
>WAAE01001617.1:0-22023 GCA_013400495.1 Nicator chloris | reverse complement strand
ATAAATAAATAAATAAAAGTATATATACACTATTGAGTACAGAGATTTAGTATATGTATATTTTCTAGCATCGAGAAAATATATATATACATAGCAAATAATGATAATTCATAGTGCCACTTTCACATCAATGAAAATTTTGTTCACCTTAGGTTTTTTCTCCATAGGAAATAATTTATAATCACACCAAGATTTTATATCTTTTATATTTTATATGTTTGAAACAGCACAAACCTCTCAAGAATCCCTGAGTTCCATTTTACATGGTCTCAAGTTGGTTTCCACTTGCATTCAGGCAAATTCAGCTAAACCAGAAAACATTTAGAAGAGCATTTTGTGTTCAACACAAAGATGTCTTTAACTTGATTCCCTCAACCTAGATCTGTGCAGTGAGCCACAGAGGTTCATCTTTGCTTTCTAGGGGATATCTTACAAGGCAGAGGCTGTGATTTTGCCTGGGGTCTGGTCCCACATAGAGGGCATTGGCACCCAACTCTGTCACTTTGGCAAGGATTTTTTCCCTCCTACATTTATTTTGCTGATAATAATTTCAGTGTGTGCTGCCACTGTGTACCTACCTGTGCCTTGGGCTGTGGATGTGTTTATAAACTGAAAGATTTCAGACATGATAAACTGCATTTCAACAGTAGTTAGAGCATATGGTGATGTTGAGTCTTAACAGAAACAACTCTATTGCAAAGACTTCCATCTGCTGCTGGCCATTGTACCTGAATTGCCGTGTGGCTCCACTCAGCCATTCTCTTTCACAGAGGTCCTTCCTGAGCAGGCAGCCATTTATTTTCCTTTTTTTTTTTGTTTATTTATTTGTTGTTTGGTTGGTAGGTTGGTTTGTAAAAGGGCTAGTGAGTTATGTAGCTTTCCCTGGGAAGCAAAAAGGCTTGCCAAGACTTGTTCCTCCCTGACATTTCAAATCTGTGCAGTTGTGGTTAAACATTTAGTTACATGGCGGTTTTTCAAATGAACCACCTTGCTTAAAAATGAACTCGAAAATGCCAGTCTGCTTTAGCAGCTATTTTATGATCAAATTCCCTGGTGAATTATGTGTAACTTGCTGACTTTAGTGGAAGCAACATACATCTGAGGGTAAAATTTGTCTCATGGATTGACTGATTGTCAGCTGCTTGGTGCTAGTGCCAGCTCTTCAGAGGCACTTAGCTCCCAGTGACTCTTGCAATGAGACCCCGGGCTGAATTTTCACAGGCTTTTTGTGAATCTCACATACAATGTGTAAATAAAAATGGGCCTGAGTCCTTATGTTCAATGGGAAGCAATTTATTCTCAGGAGCAGTCCCAATGTGTATCCAGATCCTGTTGAGATGATTAAGTACTTATTAACATGAGTAAGAGTTACAGATTACAGCATTCTGTTGACTATTTAAAAAATCATGAGGAATGATTCACATTGAAGTCAATGGGCAGAGGTTGGAGGAGCAGGAAGCACTCATTAGAGACATGGACTACACTGGGGTCTCTGCGAGCCTGTATTTGTCGAGCTTGAGGTGTGATTTTTAAATTGTGTCTTTGGTTTTGTGGGTGCCACTTAACACTTGCAACTACTCCTGCCCATCATCTTGAACTGAAAAGGTATCTCCCTTTCACTCAGCTTTTTCTCGTGGGAGGTTAATCTCACACACAGAAGTAGAGTGCAATTCAGGGGTAAATCTAAGAAAGAATATTGTTTTCCAAGCAAACTTGTAAAAATTGGGGGTTTTTTGTCTGTACCCCCTACTATAAGCAAGATATTAATATTTTCTTTCTTCAGGTTTACAGTTTGGGAAATCATTCCAGGATACTTGGAACTGGTTTTCAGCTGCATTTCAGGGTCACAGTGTCTCCAACATTTCATAAGGGGTCTGAGGAGTGAGAGAACCCATGACTAGGAAGCAAGGTTGTGTTCATCCCCACCAAGCACTGGTGATGCTCTTCAAGGCTGAGCCCCAGGCCTGAGCTGCCTTCTTCAGATTTAGACTTAGGACAGTACTCAGGCTCTGAGGCAAGAGCTCCTTTATGAAGTGTTTCTGCATAGATTGGACATGTTTAACAGTTTTTAGAATATAACATTTTAAATTACAGGCACCCCTCTATCAATTCCACCACACGAACAGAATAACAGGGCATTCAATGAATTTATCAGCATTCTGGGCTCATAAATTAATTGACTTGCTTGATGGTGAATTATTTTTACTTTGGGATTGATAGAAAACCAGCACACTTTGAGCATTACTTTCATTTTGAATCTAATCATCATTCATTTATCAAATGAGGTGTCACTTTGTGTTGGTTGATGGAGTCTCACAGATTTGTGGGCCAGACAGTTTTACTCTGGAAGCAGCTCAGACCAGAGAGGTTTTTTCTGCAGTAGAAGTCATTCACACACTCTTATGAACAGTATCATTGGTAATCTAAGAAAAAAAACATACTGTTCCTTATCTTGAACTAGCAATAATATAATCAAAGCTGTTGAACATGACATCTGGGAGCTTGAAAGGTTTGGAGTTATCTGAAGAATGTGGTTGGTTATGCACACAGAATATAATGACAAAGGTGGATTATATCCCATGACTTCAGGCTAAATACCTCAAACTGAGAAGCCATGTGACATTTGTATATCTTTTCATCATGTTTTATATATATATATATTCATCGTAAAGAATCCAGAGATCTACAGATCTCATGTCATACAACCACTGACAATAAATGTCATACCAGTCCCTTGTGAATAAGGCTCAGTCTACACTGGAAATAAAAGCCAAAGATTTTGAAAATCAAAAGAGTATCATGTGATTGTTAGAAAACTTAAATAAGCCCATTCCACACATACAGTCAGGGAGAAAGGTGTATAGAACTGGACAACAGCTGAGCATATTATTTCAGAGTTTAATCATAACAAAAGAGACCATCATGAAACCTCAGAAACCCAACTTCAAAACAAAATCATTAATAGCCAAGAGGGTAAAAAACTCAAGTCAAATTTGGAATCCAGTTCTAAATAGGATCTCCACTTCAAGAATGAATAATAGATGGAGTCCAACTGTTATGTGGTTGAGCACAAATTAGTGATTCATTGATTGTAATCAAAAGCAGCTGCTTGTAATCAAAACATAGGTTTTGATAGGTCATCAAATGATATGCTAATTTTTTATGTATATAAAGAGCAGAGATGGAGCTTTTCATGAAAGGTCTTGACTATGCAAAATATAGATTTTGTAAGAAGTTTACCTTGGTGTTTTCCCTCTTACCTGTCCTTTTTCTCAGTCAGTATTTTCTGTCTCCATAATCAGTTTGAGTTTTGCAGCAGCCTATTGGTCACCACTGGTTTGATGCAGCACAGCACAATAATGCATTTATAGGAGGAAAGCAGGTCTTAGTCCTTCCTTTTACCATTATTAACACACCGTGAGTACTCCTTCCTATGGTCATAAGTTTGTGAGTCCAAATTTTGCTAAGTGCTTAGGCAAGTATTTTCAAAATCACCTGTTTTAATTTAAAAGGCTTCAGTAAATGGCAACTGTTAGCCAGCAATAATTAGTGGGTGAGAATTACAGCTACCTAGAAACTGAAAATCAGATAACTATTTAAATTCTTAAATTTATACACACATTTGGAAATACCTTGCCCTTAAGTCTCATAGTCCTGAAGTTAACTGAGACAAAGCTCCATGCAAAATTAGTTTCCCACATAGTTAATCACAAAATATTTTTGAAGTCCAAAATCTCCTTGATTTGAAGGGAAGAGAATCTCCTCTTCCCTTCTTTTTCGAAAGAGACATTATTTTGCCAGTTCATGGCTAGGAAGGACTACTAGTGTCAGGTAGGTGTCTGGCTATCTCCCTTCTTGCTCTGCAGCACCCTTTTGAGCCAGGAGGCTGATCTCTGGATTTGAGCTCCAGCTGTGGAAATGAAACAGAGGAGGTTGGAAGGCCAAAAAAGATAGTTGCAATTCCCTAGGCTGAATTCAAAACACAATAGCCAATTCCATGGAAATTAGGCCAAGCTAAGTGTTCCTCTAAAGGAGACATAACTCTTCCTTTTTACCATATGTTTCATTTGCCATTGCTCTTGGTGTTTGCAATCTGTAGTTATTGTTCACTCCCTAGCTGCTTTTAGGTGCTCAAGAGGAGTTCTCCATATCAATACAGCAAGATTTTTCCATTTCAATACAGGCAGAAAATAACTTTTTTTTAGCTTCAAACCTTGATGCTACAAACCATTCCTTATGTCATTTCCAGACAGTCTTTCTGTGGTTGCTATTTAAATTGATTTGAAATCCGAAACTACTACACCTCAGTCACAAAGCTGTCAATCTCAGCTAGTGACCACTGGATAAGTATTAGATTAATATGAAGATGATGGCAAACAAACAGCTCTCAGACATTCTCTGGCCTCTCAGACAGGTTTCCAAAGTGTGCTACTTGTAGAAGCACTGACAACCTGGCACATTAGGTTGGGCTTTTNTCATTTCCAGACAGTCTTTCTGTGGTTGCTATTTAAATTGATTTGAAATCCGAAACTACTACACCTCAGTCACAAAGCTGTCAATCTCAGCTAGTGACCACTGGATAAGTATTAGATTAATATGAAGATGATGGCAAACAAACAGCTCTCAGACATTCTCTGGCCTCTCAGACAGGTTTCCAAAGTGTGCTACTTGTAGAAGCACTGACAACCTGGCACATTAGGTTGGGCTTTTGAACTACATTTTTTTTTTTTTAACTGATGTGGTTTTGACATTGGGAATTCTTTTATTGAAGTGTTTCTGGTATGAAGACATGGCTGCAACAGGAGGAGTAAGGAGGGAATCCCAGCACTCTTGCACTGGTGGGTAATCATGGTGCTTGTCTGCCCTCTGAGACCAGATATGCAGAATTAGGAGTTTAAACTTCTTTAAGAGGGATGTTCTGCCCTTCTAATTGTGGGATCTTGCATCCAGGATGTTGGAAGATCTGTCCTGTAATCATAAAGAGGATCAGTGACTCAGGCATTGGTACTGTCATGTGAGGATGACAGCAGCACCCCAGGTCACCTACAGGGATCCAGTGCCCCTTTCCAGCCCCTCTGTGCAGGAATATCAGCGTGTCTTATGTGTGGGTAAACAGCTCTCTGGTTCTGTAACTAATCCCAATAACATAATGAGCATTTCCAGCTTTTCCTCAGTTTTCCCCCTGAAACGGTACCAATCTTGGAACTGTGTTCACTCATCAATTTGTGCTTATAAAGCAAACACAGTCCAGATTATGCTACGGTTTCTGAATGGAAAATCATAGCAAAACAGAGGATCGTTTTCTCACTAATCATGGGGTTTGTGAGTAAGACAGAAAATGTGGACAAAACCAGAGAAAAATTACCACAGGCTGGGTTGGGTGATGGGGTTTTTTTTAATTTCCCTTTTAAAAATGGGAAATAATTTTCTCCAGTGAGGCAATTTAAGGTGTCTTGTAACTAAATTGTGAATGTATTAAAATAATCCCCTCATTTATATAATTTCTTAATTCGGTCTAAAGTATTTATAAATGTAGATGGACAGAAAACATTAATGTCACAAAAATAAAATCTCAAAGAACTGGCATAAAAGTTTGTTGAACAACATCTAAAAAACCTTGTCTTTTTGTTTTTGCTGAGCATATTCTCAGTCTTCCTCAGGAATATAGAATGATCTGAAAGACAGTTATTTGTTTACATTTTTTCTAAGACCTTAGATATATACCTATACAATTGATACTTTCTTTTTAGTTTTGGACAGTATGAGTGGGGACAGTTTTGATTTAATTTAACAACTGTTTTCAAAAATGAGCCAATAAATGCATGAAAATGTTTTTTCATTATAGTTTTTCAAAGTAGATAAATGTTCAATATAGTTGTTCTCTGTTCTTAAACTCATCTTCCCAATATTTCTCACTTTTTACTCTCTCACAGCAAGTTAGGGACCTGATTATCTAACTGGGAAAATTAGATGGTCTAGTGCCTTGCATCCTATCCTTCAGAGGTTAATACATAGAAAATGGAGCCAACATTTAGTCAAAATTTTTAAAAGATTTTTAAAAATAAAAGATTTAATTTTGCTAATCCAGAGTCCATGGGGCAGGCCAAGTGTGGCAGAGGGATGGAGAGAGAGGATGAAGCCCTTAGCGCTGAGATGTGAGGAACAAATCTGGATACAGTGGAAATAGTGTCCTCCAACCTTCACCTCAGCAAGAGTCACATACTAAATTTTCCCTTTCTTAGCCTGAATGGTCAGTGCTGTGCCATGGTCAAAGTGGGCAGAAGAACCAAAGTCCTTTGATTATCTCTGGCAGTGGTTGACTTTGCCTGTAGGACAAAAATGTTCTCACAATAAAGGATAAATAAGAAACATGAATTAAATTTTAAAATAACATTATCTTTCTTTCTTACAAAGGTTTTCTTTGGGAAAAAAAAAAAAAAGAAAGAAAAAAAAGAAGATAAATGATACAATCTCTCTTATTTTTCCAGCCTCAGCCTCAAGCCATTATAATTGCTGGAGCGAAGGTAAACAGCAAGCCAAACCGAGCCAGGCATTTGGCTCCCTGTTCTGCTGACTGATGTGTTGTTATTTGAAGTGCTGCATACCTCATTATCTGCAGTTAATAAAGTAGTATTGTGGGCAGCTCTGCAGTGCTCTCAGATCTATGGAGCAGGTTAGAAAGTGGACTGGCACTTAAAGGTTGTGAAGCAGAGAAAATGATCTGCGAAGTTCACAGTGAATAACAATGCATGTCTTCCATGATTGTGTTGCCCCTGTTTTCTGCTTTTAACCACAGCCAAAACAGCCCATTCTCCTTTTTTTTTCTCTCTCTATACATATTCATGTTGGCATATTTCTTCATCAAGTTGTGGATTATATTCACATATTCACATTGGGGCCACAAGGCTGAAGTATAATTTTAGTTTTCTAGGTGAAAATGTCTTTGCAGTAAACAGGGAAGGTAAGATTTGCACTTAACTTCAAAGAAGGAGTAAAACATTTTTATCGAATTGGAATTTGATAAAAAGTATGCTACAGGACACAGCCTTTCTTTAGTTGTTAGAGAAATCAAAACTTTAATGATTTTCACACAAGGTTGCAAGTAAAGGGATTTCATTAAAAGGTTGCAATACGAATTTCAGAGCTTTCCACATCTTAAAAAGAAGCGGTTTAAAAGAGTTTAAAAGGACAAACAAATAAGCCCAAGATAACTTTAGTTCATATGATCCCAAGTCTACTGCTGCTGTGGCCAACAGCAATTAGCAGAAGACCAATAACATGGTCGAGTGTGCTGGAAGATGTTTTATTTCCGTCCTTGGCCACATCACTGATAAACTTTCCTCTTTGTCTGTTCCATGCTTTCACACCTTCTGCACTCACAGAGGTGCAGAGTGGGACTGGGACAGTCCCACAGCAGATGTCAGAAGCACTGAGATGCTCTCAGGCTGTCCCCAGGCAGCACAGTGACCCTCAGGCTTTGACATCCTCTCTACCAGGCTCATCAGTGCTCATTAGCGCAGCAGATGAGGGGAGCTTTGCCTCCATTTCTACCCCAGCCCCTTTGAGCGGGACATTTGCCCATCCCACACATCCTGCACGCTCACTGAGCAGTAAGCTCCAGCAAGTCCAGACATTTTTAGACTTTGAACCACCAAAATAAGTCTAAAAGACACAAGTTCACAGATGTTACAAGCAATCCAAGTAACGGTTTGTAGCACACCAAAAATATTTTAGGCATCCATGTCATAAAGTTTGAAGCCACCAACTAGAAGCTTTAAATGGACAAAAGGGATACTAGAAGAAAAGAGGAGGATTTGTGAAACAAATTCATAAAAGAGCTCTCAGCTATTTCTTTATTTACAGAGTATGAGCTTTAGCTAGCTATCTTGCTTCTTTGTCCTACAGGCCTCCTTTATGGAGAAAAAAATGGGTAAGGCATAGGCAATCAATTAAACAGAACTAAATTAAAGTTGTTGACAAAAAATCATAATGTGCCTTTGATTATTCAGCTTCGATGAAACAAATATTTCAGACAGCATTCAAGCTTCCATTGTTTTTATGGCCAGTATGTTTGCTGTCATGAACTCAATCACAGCACAATAGGAGGTGAGACTAAATGGTTTGACACATAACAAGTAATCATGATAAAAGAATTGACACTCTATGCAGTGCAGAGGCTGTTACATTTTTAAATGCAAAGTTAATTTCGAGATTGATTGAAGTCTTCTGCCTTTCTTCTAGCAATGGAATTAGTGTATTATTGTGGGCCTTCTGCAGCTCTTTGTCTAGTGTGTGGCATCTGCAGTGAGTTCAGGAGTGTTTAAAAATGCATTTAGATCTGAGCTTTAGAATAACCTTTGTGAGTACTTTTCCCCCTTGAAACTTCACAATGAATTTGATATTCAATGGAAGATGGAGGAGGAAAAGGAGGAGGAGTTGGCATTAAAGCTTCACAGGATACTGAAGGATTCTGTTTACTCTGAGCCCAGGTAAATTGCTGGAGATTTAGCACACAGCTCATGCCATTTCTCCGAGCATGACCTTGAGAGGACACCTTCTTTCTTGTTTGAGGGGGGTAATTTTGTTTCATGCACTTGTCAATCTTGCAGTTATTTCTCCAAAAGCAAGCAAGCATACTGAAGGAAATGTGTGACAGCGCTGAGACGTGGCCCTCCAAAGCGTAAGGGTTGATTACTAATTAATCTGAGACTGCATCCAAAGGTGCAATGCCACAGTACAAAGTTATTTCTGTTGTTTTTTGGGGGGTTGTGTGTGCTTGTCTAGCACAGTTTAGATCTTGCACACAGGATTATTTGCAAACAAAAGCAATCATCTCTATGTGACACTCCAAACTGTGTTTGCAAGTCCTCTTGCTAAAGGCAGTGATGAATCCATGCTTGCAGGAGAGCTCTGCTGGAACAGATCTGTGCTAATCAAGATGATTTTTTTGGCTCTTGGGTAATTCCTATGGTCTTAACTAAATCAGACTTTAGGGCACTTTAATTGCTTCCCTAGCACTGATTTATAGCTGCAAATGGAAGAGGTCTGCTCTAATTCCTCTGTCGAATATCAACAGGTTGTGAAGTTTTTGTGTGTGAGGGAGGTGGCATTGTCTGGGTGGTTTGTGCTGGCAGGAGATTATCTGGAGGCTGCAGGGGCACAGCAACAAGGGAAGTCCCATCATTGTCCTTGGTAGGCAAATGCTCTCGTTCGTTACCTTAAATCTAGCATTGCAATTAAAAATAAGAAAGAGACTGGCAATAAATAGTGCAATATCTGAAATTGTGAGTTACAATACACCCTAAATCTGCTAACCCTTATTAATGAAAACTCAGATTAGCCAAAATCTGCTAACATTTATTCATGCTGGGAGAACAATTTCTCTGCATTTCGATAGTTTCCCCAAATTGGATATATTTCCTTGTGCTTCAATTGGACTGTAACAGAGCTACATGCAGAATTAAGATCTTACCACTTCAGTAATGTGACCAACAGAAGTTAATCTTTAAGATCTGTTCAGCTTAATTTTACCACAAGGCCTGAGAAACAATCACTGGGAAGCTGAGAACTGAGCACTGGGAAGGCTCATGGCAGATTGGTAAACCACCAGATCTTATTGCAAGGAGTGCTTCTGCTGGTAACTAAGATTTTTTGTTGGAGAGATGCACAGTCAGGTGTTCTTCACATGCCTTCCAGAAGGCAGGACATGGATGTGGGCATTTACTGTGGAACAAGTGCACAGCAGCCTGCAGTGTTGGGAAGTGACCTGAGGTCCCAGCCAGGTACTTCTGGATGTTTTACCCAAACCAAATGATAATAAAAAATAAAATAAATGCTGTTATAAAACAGTTAGAATTTTACCCTCCAAACTTAGTAAAAAGTGTAGAATTAATATTTAGTTTTATGCAGCACATGTGGTACACTTCACGGGACTAGTCAAACATTTTCCTTTAAAATTGTTTTAAAGAATGGTTTTAAAAGTTTTCTAATGGAAGAAAATTTCAAAGAATTATTTGAATTCAAGCTTTCATTAAAAAATAAGCTTTGTAATTTTGAGATGCACACTTGGGTATGTTTTCATAACTGCATGAATTTTTTTTTTTTTTTGAAATTTTAAAATAAGTCTAATCTAGAACTTAAAAATTGCCAAAACAGCAATGAATCATTGCACCTTATTTAAATGTTTACTGTGATTCAAATAATTTATTAAAATTTTCTGTAGGGCAAAATGCAGGTTATTGTGTTTGAATTAGTGAATACCATTTGGTTTTTGAAGCCCCTTAATTTTTCACCAGGCAAAAAAGATGGTTTGCAGCTCAGTTCTGCTGGTTTGTGTGTCATGTAGTGAAGAATCAAGTACTGAAAAGAGTTAAAGCAATTTAGAGCTCTATCTTCTTTCTCACTAATGGCATCTTCACTGCAAATCAAGCCTGAACACCATGTGAGTCACCATACTCCTAAATTTTCCTTAGAAATTCAGTAATGCTGAAGTGAAACCTGTAACTTTCTAACAACTTTAATGGGAGTAGTATTTCAACCCAACTAACCAGGCCAGTGAAGTATTATTTAATAACTATCTTATGCAGAGTTCAGCAGTAATAATCTCAATTACATATAGATAACTCTTTTGTATTCATAAAGACAGCTCTGTCTTCAAAAACTGGCAATCTGTATTTACTAATTTGAAGCTGTTTTAATTTTATCTTTTGCTTTTGAATTACTTTTACTCAATTATCTCTCCCCATAAAAATTCCTTTCCGTGTTCATTGAACATTGAACAGCAATGTTTTCATTTGAAAAGTCTTAGAATTTCAGATTAAAATAGATTCATTAATTACTCTTTTTCTCCAAATTAATTTAATTTACCTGCCTCTATACAGGCCTCTGTCTTTATTTTATCACTTGGATTTAATTCTAGGGAATAATAAAACCAAAATATTCAGGACATTTCATACATAGGGAGAAATGGCAGCACTGTCTACTGCTGCAATTGCCTAAAGGGCCCAGATTAGAAAGGACCTCGAAAATTCATCTGGTCTATCCTTCCATCGGAAAGGGAACTCAGATGAGATTATCTGGCCCCCTGTCCAACCACATATTGAAAACCTCTGGTGATGGAGACTCCACCATGCCCCTGGGGAGGTTGTTCCAGTTAATGATTGTTCTTACTGTAAACAATTTCTTTCTTACATTGACATGAACCCCTTCTCCCTGGGACATGTACTCATGTGGCTCCTTGTGAAAAGAAAGATTCCATCCTCTTTCTTTCTGCCGCGTAAGTGCTGGAATACTGGGACAAGGTGCTCCCTGAGCCTTCTCTTCTTCAGGGGCAAAAGAGCTGTCTCCTTTGTGGTGCAGGCTCTCCAGCCCTTTGGTCACCTTTGTGCCCCTCCTTTGGGCTGTCTCCAGTCTATCAGTGTCTTTCCTGAACTGTGGTTTCAGAAGTGGGCTGTGCTCCTGTTGAGCAGAGTGGGATGCTCACAGCTCTTGTCCCTGTTAGTATTGCCCTGCGGATGCAGCTCAGGATCTGCTTTGCCTTTGTTACTGCAGAGGTGCCCTGCTGGCTCCTGGTTGGGCTGTGACCCACCAGGATCTCCAGCCCCTTCAGCAAGGCTGCTCCCCAGCCCCAGAACCTGGTGTGTGCTGGGCTCATCGTTATGTCATCCCAAGTGCAAGACTTTGCACCTGCCTTTGTTAAAGTCCATGTTGTCCTCCCTCACCCACCCTCCCAGCCCTGTCCAGGGCTGTCTGTAAGGTGGGGCACCCTTCTGCCATGTTCATCTCAACACCTGGGCTTATGTCACCAGCAAAATCGGTGCTTTCAATCCCAACAGCCAGTTTACTAAGGAAGCTGTTGAACAGAACAGGGCCCAGTATCAGTCCCAGGAGACCCCTTTTGGGACCAGCTGACACCTTCCAAGAATGCAATTAATTGGGCAGGTTACAGAAGAGTTACCGCAACTGAGCAAACCAAAAGCATGCTCGGTTACTTCACAGCAGTCATCTCCTCAAGTATTTTGACTTCATGGGTAATGCAGGTTACTGTCTCTCCCTTTATCCCCAAGGCTTAGTGCAAAAACTACATAGTGAAGATAAAATATTCAGCAGTTGCTCATTCAGAGAGCACCAGCTGAGGACTTTGTGAAAAAGGTGTCGGTGATCACATAATTAACAACAGGAGCAAAATACATATTTATGAGCTGGATGGATTTTGGTGTTTCCTAAATTTTGAGCACTTGCCACTGTAATCTTAATATTTAAAACATTTCTTCTGCGTGTGTAGCATGTCAGTCAGTGTGGGCAAGAGAACGCATGACTGGCTCCCAAACCTTGCTGCTTTTAAGAGCCTACATGGCTTTTGGGCACCAAGTAACGACCCAAACTGCCTTTTTGTCTCTCCAGCAGAAGAGTCAGTCCATGATAGTCCATGATATCCCTCCTGATAGAACGCAGAGGGAAGAGTTTTATGGATTTTTTTACCTTGTGATCCAACTCACAGAAAGAGTTTTATCTCTTCCCACTCTCATCCAAGTTATCTTACAGATGTAGGTGATGTTAAGAATTCAGAAATGAAAATTGAAAGGGACTGCCTAAAGCATTTAAAAAGGAAATTTGGGCTGGCTGTCACCAGATTTATTTTAATTACTAAACGGAATGGCTTTAAATATCCAATAAATATCAACTCAGATCTTAATCACTCCTGCTCCTTTATTTAAGCCTGCACATTCTCTGCACGGTGGTTATTCTGGTTGTAGTAAAGGCAAAGTACTAGAAACAGAAAAAACATGCAAATAAAATTCCTGCACATCCTTCAGAAACTGTCTGTGCAGCCTGTAATTTCTAGGGCAAAGGTTTGATGTCTGATGCTTCAAGTGAAGTTTGAAACCGAAACAAACCCTGACTCCTGTGGAGAAGAAAATGTGTGGAGGAAGTTTGTCCTTTTTAATCAGAGCACCTGAGAAAAAGCATTAGATCTAAAATATAAAGGTTTTGTCAGAACAGGCTTCTATAAAAATTCAAGAAAGAGAATTTTTTCTGCATTTTTTTTAATAAGATGTACATTGAAAAATAAGATTTTCAAGGTCTCTCTCTCAATGCTACCATCCTGGACACAGCAGTAAGGAGATTAACTGTTTAACTGAAGATAAGAGAAATGCAGAATAACAATACATATCCAGATAACTATTTTTAAAGTACTCTTATGAAAATATTTTGTTGGTTAATAATTTTATTACATTTTCAGTTAGAAACAGGGCCTGCCCTAGTTTCTGTGGTTTTTTTATTTTTTATGGCACTTTCAGTATCTCCATTCCTCTGCAAAACTCTAGAAAAGAGATTAATAAATAACTGGCAATAATTGCTAGAGGTGGGCCTCCAAACAGAGCACCCAAAATCAGCTTCCTCACACATCATTGGTTGATTGTGTTGAAATAAACATTGCAAGGGTTTTTCAGATGATTAAATGTTTTTAAGCGAGGACAATTTCAAGATAAAATCTTATAAAATATATTAGAACATTCCCATGTACATGTGCTTGTGAGTGTGTATACATGAGTGTAAATACCTATATAAAGCCCTCTGGTAAGATGCCATCTCATTAACACTCTTAAATCCTAGAGAGATGAACACATGCCAGTGCTGCAAATTTATCTAAAGGAGAAAATTTTATATTATTGTGACAGCCTCCACCAAAGAAAGGATTAAGATCAGAGGCAGTAGCCAGTTACAGTGAGCTTCTCCATCAGAGTCACGAAGTGACAGGTAGGGCTGTGCCCAAGACAATATTATGTATTTGTAAAAGTTTGGATCATATATGATATTGTATAGAAACATGGGGTGTGGGGGAGAAAAAATAATTATTAGCTGTCTATGAATGTTTGATTTCAATCTTTGAGCTTCCTTGCACTCATGGCTGCTGAGAGTTAGTAATTTTGTCAGCAGCTTCATTATTTTATGCCTAAAGGTAGGCAATTATATTTTGTATTTGAGTTTCAAATATCCTCTGTAAATCAAGTGATTCATTTAAGTGCTTTGCTGTGAACCTAGCCCAATTCTGTTACTCATGCTGGAATTTATTGGCTAGTATTCTTCAAAACTTTGTCTCACAATTAATAGGCATATGCAAACAGGCATATTTTGATCTGTTCAGTTTTTGTGCTCCTGCTTCTTTTGATAGGTACTCACACATCACATACAACCTTTTGTCCATCTCCTTCTCCACAGGACTATATTTATAAATGGTTTCACCTTTAATATGGCTCCTCTTTCCTATTTTAGAGAACAGAAATGACTTATCAGCCTGGTAGCAGATCCCTATTTTGTCTGCCTCCCATAATCCATCAGGAGAGGGTTAAGAAAAGGACCAGTTATCTCATAGCAGTCAAATTCTTTGTACATCATTGAGTTTTACATTGAACATCTCTGTGTGCTGTCAGCTGCAGAGAAAGAAGATTACACTGTGTGTCTGCTACATGAATACCCTGTAAATACTGCTTTGGTGCAAAAGGCAGATTTCTAATCAGCTATAAAATAAACAGAAACTGCTGGTCATTTTAGCATTCAAATAGCCAAATTTGGTTGCTTTAATGCACAACAGCAGTTTACTTCATGTATTAACAGAAAGCTAATATGACAACAGCCAAAAAAGGAGTAAACTTTGTTTTACTCCTTTGGATAAAAGCAGTACTCCTTTTATTCAAAGGAGTAAAACAAACCCCACAGATGAGAGAGGTTATGAAAACCTCTAAAAGCAGTCTTTCATACTGGGCTGCTCACCAGTATTTACAGTGCAAACAGTTCTTTTTTGAATCTATGAATGCTTTTGAGTCACTGACGCCCAAGTTGGGGATTCAAACAGTAACTGTTCTTGAATGTATGCTGTCACCCAAAGCATGTCTGTAGACAGGAATTCATGAGGCTCTAGTACATTCCAGAGGAGAAAAAACTCTGAATTCAGGTGGTGGAGGTTTCTTGTAGGATGCTCTTGTATCTTTTGAGAAATGACAGGCATCTTTATGAAGTGATGCAACACTCCCAGAGTCACAGCAAATGTGCAGATTGCTCATTCTGCTGCTGGCAGGGATTGTAATAGTGTAGCCTGCATGGGGCTCTGTTTTCACAGCCAGACACAGAAACAAATTCAAACTTCATAATTAGGGCATAACCCATATCCCAGGCTCTTAAAAACCTCTATTTAACTCTGCTGTTTATTATGTTTCCCCAAGGACTCGATACTGATCAATAGCTGAAATTTGAATGCTGGCCATAGGGGGCTTTTACAAATAATGGCCCTTGTAAAGTCCGTAGTGCAGCAAACAACCTTAGTACCACAGATCTTCACTTCAGAGTTTCCTGCATGTAGAATGTGCCCCTTTCTTGTGGCACTTGTAAATATTATGATTTAAAAATTGGTGTAGGTCCTTAATAAGAGGCTGGACTGTTTTAAATGTCAGAGAGAAAATATCAACTTCTATATAGAGTGATCAGGTTTGGAAAGTGAAATGATATAGCAGAGACAAGCCATCATGATGCATTTATATCATCTCAGTTCAATTCAAAGAAAATTCTGCACATCAGTAGTTATTCTTTGACAGCTTTTTTGTTATTTCTTCAGTTTTCCTTTCAATGCAGGGAGTGCCTTCAATTTTTTAAGATATATTGGTTGCCCACCATTTCTTATGCAACACTGGAAGCGTGACAAGGCTCTGCTTACAAATGGGGATGCTGCCCTGCCTAATGAATGCAATGCTCTCTTTTGGGGCACAGGATTTTGTTCACTTCCCAGCTCTGTTGCTGGCCTGCTTGCGACCACATGACAAGAAAGCTTCTGCATGTGGCTGCATCCTTGGTGAAAACAATAGGTCTAGGTCGGTGTCTTTAAATTAAATGGGTGAAAAATGCAGCTTAGTTATTGTGGTTTAAATTCTGATCCACATTCTTTAAAGAATGAAAATTGCAAAGGCCAGCGACTCTGAAGAAAAATTGTGTTTTTCTTAGGTACGTAGTTTCTCCTGCTGCTGCCAATTAGAATTCTACATGTACTTTCAAAATTGTACTTGAGATCTTGGGCATGGCATTTTATTCCAGCTTAGCCTATAAGGAAAAAAATGGCTTTGAACTCTTAACCAGGACATTTTAAGAGGGAAAGAAAGAAAAAATTCTTTCATTCTTGATATCTGGCATCCTTTATTTTTTTTCTGAGCTTTGAATTACTTGTTGGGTTGGGGTTTTTTATTTCTCTTTTAATGAAAGTGTTGTGGGGGGAAAAAAAGGAGTTCTTTCTAGTACATGACATAAAAGAAATAATAAGTGAAACAAAGTATAGCTGGAAGAAATGAAAACTCTTTTGGTCTTAGATTTCTCTGGCTTCAGCTTTCCATCAGGGCAAGTCTCTAGCTTAGCCTGGGCAATGGCACTCACATTAGAATTTGCTTTTCCTAAATCCATTTGTGAAAACACTTGTTTCTTCAACTGGTATAGAATTAAACTACACATTTTTCTTCTATGCCTATTTTTTTTTTCTTCTAGACCTATTTGTTAGAGGCTGAGGTCTTAGATTTTCAAGTCAAGCCTTCTCTCAGACAAAGATGTACACTGACTGGATCCAATAAAGATCAGGGGTTTCATGTGAAAATAATTTACAATTTACACACATTTATAATTATTTTTTTCTTTCCAGGTTAGTAAAAAACCATCACTTTTAAATAATATGTAACCTCTGATCATGGGAGTGACTGCAGTGTATGCTGGCTCCAGGCTTGGAGTCAGCTGCAGGTCTGGAGTCTTGTTTTGTATTTTCAAAACAGTAAGCATCCCATTTTCCACAGCAGCATATAGGAACTCTGACTCCTTGTCTTTGGTCTGTTCAACCATAGATAAGCAAGTCATTCCAACTTATACTAATCAGAACTTGAATTGTTGCCAAAAGATGTGTTAAAAGTACAATAGCGAGTCTAAAAATCAAAATACATCATTCATTCCCACTGGAATGGATTCCTGATGCTCAAAAGCTTCATTTCAATCCCAAAGCAAATAGGAGCAACTTTGAATAGCTGTGTACCATCTTTTGAAGTTATTTTTATTTTAAAAAAGGAAGGAAACTTTTCTTACTATGCTGTATCCTCAAATCTTATTAATCAATAAAGCCTTAAAGTGGCAAGTCAGTCACATCCTCCCGCTAGGGTAAATGATGGTTTAAACCCTTTCTAAAAATTGCTTCATTTTTTCCTCTCTTCTCCATCATAACATTTGTTTTGTTACAGGCTGCAAATGTGCTTTTCTGACTGCACTTTGTCACCCACAGATTCCACTGCACAGTGGGTGGAGAGCTGGGGATTTGTGTTCTGTTTTCATGCAGAGCTGTGCATTAAAAAATGTGCTGCTGCTGTTGTATTGTGAGCAGAACATCTTACCCAAACAGATAAATGAAAGTCCTTCCAATCTAAATAAAACGAAGTAAACCAACTTGATTACTTTCTATTCACAAAAAGGGAACACAAAGAAAAAAAAATACAAAAAAGACAAAAAAGCATAAATATCTGATGATACCTATGCATGTATATTCAGTTATGGTTCCATTTATCATTACTAAAGTCTTGTGCTTTAATGAGGAGACAAGAGGCATCAATTGTGCCCCTTGTTATTAGTTCAACTTTTCATTATGAGTAATTCTGACCTGTATAATGAAATCAGATTATGTGTGAAAAATGAAGCAGTGCTGCACTGAAATGCAGTGTGAAGGTCAAATGTGGATTTGTAGCTGTGGGGGACCACTGTAGCCGTGAGAGACAACTCTTTTCAAATAGACAGAGCAAAACATTTCTGATTCTGAAATTCAATTCAAGAGGGAGATAAAAGGAACAAGGAAAGAGAGGTATGGCTTGAACACCCCAAAAGAGAAGGAACTGAAAAATGCCGTTTCCTAAGACAACCTATGACACAGAACTTGATTCCAGTCACTAACTCTTCTGCTGTTTTGTTTTGTGTACACAGGGAATTACAATACTCATCAAGGGTCTGGGTCAGGCCCCTAGTGTTGTGAATGAAAACACTTCCACTGCCTGTAGTGGTAGCTCATCATTCAGGGCTTCCAGAGGTTCATGCTTATTTATAAGCAGATTGTTCCTGGATTCATTTGTATTATTTAGAGGTGAAAAATGTCACACTGATGCTTTGGAAATGAAATTATATGACAATATTTGCTCTGCATTTAAATGTTTAAATTCTGTGTGGTGCACTTTAAGTGAAACACAGACATTCTGAGAATGATTATGGCATTAATCAAATGCCCTCCATATGATTGGAATGGATTTAATACATTCAAAACAAAGTTTTAAGAGTTTGCTTTTTCTTTCTTTTCAAAATTTTAATTTTGCAAAAGGGCAAGAAACATTGAAAAAAGCCTGACTTAAATATTGTTGAATGCAACTGAATAGAGCAAAGTCAGTAAAGAACAAAATGTATTTCTAAATAACTATTTAAGGATGAAAATGTTTAAAATGTGCCAGTGTTACCAAGAATTATCGAGCTTGCTGTAGCAAATAGTCACCCTCTGGGAAATTGATGCTTTTATTCAAAAAAAACCCCACATTCTAAATGCATTCACAACAAAGACTGCAGGTCTGTTCGAATTTAGAGAAAATAATTACGAAGTTCAGAAATTATTGCAAAAGAATGGCACAAGCAAGACTTGAACTGAAAACTCTGGGTCTGGGAACGTGTATCCTGCAGACCTTGAGGAACGAGGTCTCAGATACAAATCTAGGTCTTGGATTGTCCTTTGTTTGTGAACCCAGGAAAGGTCAACTCCCATTTTGGTCTTTGAAAGAGCAAAATATCTCCTATCCCTCTGCCAACCAAGGCTTTGCTTCAATTCACCCTCTCTGCCTCCAGCTGTGGTCACTTTGGGAAGGTTTGTAGGGCTGCCTCTCTTCTTCCAAGTGCAACTCATTACAGACTTATATTGGGACAGCCCAGTATCAGTGGGAGAATAAATCCCACAAAAGGTTGAAGGTTCATCTATTTTCCATCAAAGTTGGAAAAATATGACTCTTAGAAGGGCGTGTAAATTCTGGTAAGTCACCAATGGCTGAAGTGTTTTGCTGGTGTTGATGTCTCAATTTATTTCATATTTTCAACAGACTATTTTAACTGCTACCCTTGCACTCTAACAAACTTATCTTTTTCTATTCATTAGTGGTTTATTACATTTTGCAGAAGCAGGTATGAGAGCACAAAATTATTTCCTATTTAGTGGTGTGTGTTGTTAAACCAAAGCTGACTTTCAATGAGGAATTAGTTTTTGTTTCTCCAGCTGGAATATTAGTTTGTTGTGAGGGACTTTGACATCTTTTAGATGACATGAAATGTATAAGAGTGAGTTCTATTATGCAGATAAGCAGAATAGATGCTAAAAATGCTTTCACATAATCCCCCACAACTTCATGTGTTAATATGAGGAACTTGTAAATTGTCAGTACTAACAAAATAATTTGCTGAGCTGCCTCTTTAGGACAGTTATGTGTTACTGAGATAATAATTTTTGGTCTATAAATACAATTCTATGTAAAGAAATATCTATGTCACTAGATATCACTGCAGCAGTGACATCTCTTGATTGAAATTCTTGGTTTAAAAAGGTGTTCCTGTTTTTAATCTGAAGTAAGATCAAAATAAAAAAATGCAATAGGGAAATGATTGCTACTCTTGATCATGTTTCTGTCTCCAGAGTAAATCAAAACACAGTTTACTAGGGAAAGATGAATATCATGGATTTGAGGCTATTGGGAGCTTTGCCTGTCTTTTAATTAAAGTATAGGGAGTCACACATAGCTTCAGGAAACTGTGGAAGAAGAGGATCATAGGCTGCTCCATTCCACAGCTTACATCTCTTCATGGACAAATGCTGGTTTCCAGCAAAGACTTTGCTCATGCAAAATCTTGCCTTTCCCTGATCTGAGCTTGTCAGTTTGGTCTGAAATGGAGGACTCTTTATCAGGATATCTGGTTAATTGTATACCATAATGTCTAAGGCAGCTGTAGACTTCAGTTAGCTGTCACTCATCCAAGTTTACCCAAAACTGAATAGCAACTCCTCTGGCAACTAATCCTTTATTATGTTAGCTCAAAATGAAACACTGCTGAAGAAAGGATCTGAAATTAGTCCCACTCTGGCAAAGGTATAATTAGCTGGTTTATTTGTTTGCAGGCTGTGTTGTGTTGTCTGCTTTACTAAAAGGATGAATGACAAGTTGGAGGTCTTCATCTTGGCCCTAATCTCTCCAAAAAGGCTGTTTCCCTTTGCACTGGCAGAAATCAGGACACCAGATCTCAGGTGTCAGGGATTGCAGGTGAGGCAGGGGTCAGAGGCTGCAAACAGAGATCTGCAAGGGTAGAGAAGGAGAGATGCTTGGAAGAGAAGACCTGCCTGCTGCAAGGACACTGAGCCTCTAGAGACTTGCCCATGTGTCCAGAGCTGTGTGTTAGGGCTGGGCTGACCCAGTAAGGGGCTGAAAGTCACCCTTTCCAGAAATCTTAGTCTCACCATTGCTGAGGTTTCACTACATAATGAGTAGTTATTGCTTTAGGTGTTAGTATTTTGTGCTGTCATAGAAATCAGTCTTGAAGAATTGGAACCTTTTGCTGTCTCTGCTTGTCTTGGTGAACAGGTTGTCCCTTTCCTCACAAGGCTCTGGCTGCCTAGGCATCCATCACATTCACCTTCACCTTCAGGGTGAATTTTAAGTCTAAGCCACCTAGCTCAGAGGTGAAACATCTGCCTTCTGCAGCAAGAGGTGATGAGCTACCTCTGGGCAGCTTCCTTCACATAATCCCTTGTGGATTTTATTCTGGTTCCATGTCCCAGGTCAGCTGGAGGGAAGCTCCAGCCCAAAAGGGCACAGGGACCTCACAGAAGCCCAGGACTCTGTTGTAACAGGAGCAGATACAGCAAGTTAGAGGCTGATGATGTGTTTGAGAATGAGGTAGCCCCCACTGGAGCTGACTCTCAACATCTCAAGAGGCTTTCTCAAGTGTAATGGAATGCATTTATGTTAGTACTCATTATTTCTTTTACAAGAACTGACTGAGAACCCCACGGAAATGGGACCCTTTGCCCTGAAATCAGCCCAGTTGTCTCCACTGTATCAATTCATACTCAACAGTGCAAGGCCTGCAGTCACTGAGCCTTGGCAGTGCTTGCAGAGCTGACCCATGTCATCCCTGCCATGGCACTGGCAGCCCTGAAAGGTAAAGTTTGTATGGCCCACCTAATCCAGCCTTTTTGGGATTATGTAACTTCAGGTCCACAGCTCTGTGGAAGCTTCTGGGAATGAAAATTGCTAATCCTGTGTGACATGCTGGAGTGTAATAGTTCTTTGTGAAGTCCTAATCCAGTGCTTCTTGTACAGTGACCACAACAGAGCAGTGTTGGGGAGGAAGAGGATTGTAGAATGAAGGGTCTATTTTACTGGATGCAGAGCCTTATCTCACAGAATTCATCTATTTCCATAAGTCAGCAACCAGCAAAATGCTTCTCCAATTTTTTTTATCAGGCATCAGTTGGTGTTTAAATGATTATAAGCATGTTATGAAAATTGATCTGTGCTCAACTTGCTTTATAGTTGGAACTAAATCAGTATTGATTTTATATTTTTGTATTAAATTATATATCACAGCTTTAAAGTGCCAAATGCATGAATAAATAGAAACCAATTTTAAAGCAGCTTGTTGCACGTGTTCTTCCAGAAGGTGGCAGCTGGGGAGCTCATACTACTGCATGGTACATTCAGACTACTACAGTGTGAACCCTTTGTGTAGGAGAAATAAGATTATGACAGAGCAGAAAGGGGATACTACACCTCTACTCACCACCACTCAGATGTTTGAATTGGGAGTTCCATCAGAATCTTCTTCTGAACTCTACTGATGGTATGAATGTTTTGTCCACAAGAAAAAAATCAGAATATTTTAGATATCTATTTATATTTATTTCATATTTATTTTCTATGCATATATATATATATA